>JBBPTP010000683.1:0-14680 GCA_038094195.1 Pulveroboletus aff. carminiporus | reverse complement strand
AGAAGTGATGAATAGTATCTAACTTGTCCGCATATTTAGAGGAATTGAATAAATGAATGTTTAGAGAGTGGTTTCAATGATTTGATCATATATTTGTGAAATCTTAGTGTTTTGGCTTCAGAATGGTGTGAGCACCCAGATAGGGGTTAGGGGTGTTCGGTGTTCATTGTTCAGGTGTTCAGGTGTTCAGGTGTTTGTTTTTGGAAAACACTCTCTAAGTGTTAGGAATGGTTTAGGGTTAATAATTTGAGTATTTTATTAGTGAAATAAGATGTTTCAAGTGTGTAGAAGTGTTCATGTGTCATCCATGGTGTTATGCACTGCACAGCCACCAATGGTATTAGGGTACATAGGTAGATCTTGAGTATTAGTGTTCATATGTGGTCCATGGATATTATATTCATCATTGACTGGTTGAAAGTGGTTCTGCATAGTCATAAGGCTTAGAATGGTCCCTTATGATGCATAGACAAGGTTGTAACAGATCAGTAGCACATGGAGCTTACCGATGCCCTAGAGTGCAGAAGAGGACAAGCACTAATGCTATATAAACCAGATGTCTGAGAGCATCTTCTCCAGGAAGCAGACCTCATTGGCAAGTACAGTGATATCTCCATCAGTTTAACACATGGTTTTATAGTTAATTTTTCAACCATATCTTGAATCCAATCTCCTCCTAACTCTCTGTCTGTTCATACATTCCATGACCAGCTCCAAAGCATAATATAGAATGAAGTAGTCAAAGGTAGATACATTGGACCTTACCCACTAGCATTAATACATGACATGATTGAACTCTACCAATCCTTCCCTCTTTCCATCATACCTAAACCAGGCAAAATCAGAAAATTCAGACTAGTTCAGAACTTTTCCTTTCTATTAGTGCTGTTAAGCTTGGCCCAGGTAGGGACAAGCAAAGCCCTTCAAAGATAACAGAGATGATGATGGATGAGGAGTTGTGCAACAAAGGCAATGATGACAAGAATATGTCATGCTACAACAGCAATGATGACAAAGGTATGAGGAAGTTGTGCGATAAGCAACAACTTAGTAATGAGGAAAGATACTACCATGAAGGTAGCCTAGAAGTTCAGGAAGCACTCAATCAATGTAAAGAGCAAAGACACATAGGAGACATGACAAGGGAGCTAGATTGAGCAGCTATTAAGATACAAGTGATGGTATCTGAAGGAAGCTCTAGCTTGGAGAAAAGAAGTAAGAAGAAAGCATGACTATATAGTGAAAGGTGATTTGCTGAGTAAGCAAATCATGTGATAGAAATGGAATGTCATGGAATGTGGAAGAAAGAGTCTATGACTGGAAGGGTACTCATGCAACTATAAGGATACTCACATGATGTATAAGCAAAGGTAAAAAGGAAAAGAATACACATAGTTAAAGTGGCCTGGAGATAAGTCATAACAAGTACTGTCCCCCTCTAACCCCTCCTCTTCTATAAATTCATACATAAACTCAGTCAACTTCCCCACTTTGTGGGGAACCTTCTCCATTGTCTATCAACTAATCACCCACCTCCCTCTAGGTTTAGAAGCAGTCACACAAGACATTACAGAGGCTTACTGCACTCTTCTGCTGTATCATTCTCAATGGCCTGCAGCCATAGTATATACATCTCACTCTGAAGGGTGCATCAACACGTGCACAGTGTTTGGTGTAACCTCATCTGCTGGTATCTATGGCTGCCTTGCTGACACTGCCATACATATATTCCATTTCAAAGAGATTGGTCCCATAGACAAATGAGTAGATGACCACATTTTCCTTCACATCCCACTGTAGTACCTTGAGTAATATAATGGCTACCAGCTAGCCTGTGCCCAGCAAATTAGCTTGGAAGGCAAACAGCAGCAAGGAAGCCACATCTTCTTCAAAGGGCAAATACTCAATGACAACTCACATGAGGAATTCAATGAGCCATGCTCAGATGCCATCAGAGACCTCTCAAGCACTTCAGTGAGATTGCTCCATGACCAGCAATTTATATATGCAATGGAGGACATTGATCGCCTCTCCAATGAACTTGAGATACTGTGGGAGATCTCTAAAGACCAACCATTCACTGCATGATGGTCTATATTGATTTCTGGTGGAACCTGCATGACTGCACGATCTTTCTTATATCTGAAAAAGCATGCAAGTACGTCACAGCTATATACAAATGGAAGACCAGGCATGTGCATCACCTCGAAGACATATAAAAACTATATGGTAAACTGCTGTACACTGCCTCCATTGTATCTGCAGGTAGGGCATACCTAACAGGCCTTGAATGCATGCTTGCCATATGTGAGAAAAAACCATTCATGCCACACTGGCCAGAAAAGACCATCACACACGACCTAGACTGGTGATTAAATATCACATCAGCAAATTCCAAGTTAGCTGCACAGTACTGTAAGACACTATACAGTATGTGTCAGTTGCCACAGAGTGACAGAAAGGTTCCCCTCTATACAGAGAACTAAGAGTGCTTAAAATTGGTTTATTTTCATTGTACTACAATTTTATCCTAGTAAAACTACACTGTAAAAGTTTGTGATGGTCTATAACAGCCTGTGACTCTGTGAGCTCTGTATTTAACTAGATAATTTGCTAATACATCACCACCAGAAAAGCCTCACACTCCATCACAACCTTCCCAATATATATCGATATCAAGGCCTTTTTGGATGCTAGCTCTCAAATTGGAATTGACATCATCATCAGCCAGCAATGGCATGCATGGCACCTCCTTCCTGTTAAGCTTGGCTCAGGTAGAGACAAGCAAAGCCCTTCAAGGAATGTGTTGTCATCATGAAATGAGGACAAGACAACTAGGATGGCGATGGATGAGGAGTCGTACACTAATAGTGATGATGATGATGAAATGTTGTGCACAAAGAGCAACAATGACAAGGGTACAAGGAAGTTGTGTGATAAGCAATGACTTAGTAACTAGGAATGATACAATCACAAAGGTTGTTCAGAAGTTCAGGGAGCATCCAATCAATGTGGAGGATGAAGACACACAAGAGACAAAACACAAGGAAAGCTAGTATTTGAACAAGCTATCAGATACAGAGACAGTATCAGAAGGGAGCTCTAGCTTAGGGAACAATAGAGGAGCAATCAAGGACTATATAGTGAAAGGCAATCTGCTAAGTAAGCAGATCATGTGACTGGATAGAAGATCATGGAATAATGAAGAAGGATTCCCATGACTATGAAGATTCTCATGTGAACATAAGGGTACTTGCATGATTGGTAAGCAAACCGGAAAAGAAAAGGAATACACACGATACAGGAAGTCTGGGATAAGTCATAACATTACCCTCTTACTAAGTCTGAAGAACAACCTGTTCTTCAAAATTCACTACCATTTACTAAAATGTCAATTTTGTCCCAGCTAGGGACTTTGGAATTAGAGAGATGTTCAGAGGGTATACCTGCACCAAGCATGGTGTGGCAGCAGACTTCAACATTGGACACATCTTCATCTCTAGAATAATCTTCAAGACCCACTTCGTTTTTTTCATCGATGAGGCCATAGTCATCAAATCTGCATACTCTACAATCTTGAGCTGCTTGTTCTGCTCTCTTCTCAGCTGCATACATGATATGTTCAAATTCTGGGTTTCATTCACAAGCTACAGCATTGTTAAGATCAAGAGAGTGGATAGAGGGCGAACGAGGTTGGAGAATCTTGACAGGGACTATGGGGTCAGCAGTGGAGAGATTGCTAGGAGAGAATTCTAGGTTGTGGTCACTATGTGTGGAGCTCCAGAGTTCAGGTGTAGGAGGTGACAGGAGGTGAATGGAAAGTGTAGGGTTAGAATCTGATAAAGATAGAGAGGAATAAACAGGGGAATGGGACTTGACAGGGCATTCCCATTCAGCATGGCCTGCTGCAAATTTCTTGCAGACTCAACATTTGGTGCAGTGACAATCAGCTTTTTTATGGCTGATGTGATGGCAACCATGGCAAGCATGGTAGTAGTCAGGGTCTCTGTGTATGAGGGGGGCATCATTTTGCATGCAGATAAGATGAGCGAGGGTTTGAAGTTGTTCCTCCTCTGACAGGGTTGGAGGAAGGGCATCACCATATTTGGTGAGTAAGGAGTGGACTCTCTCACCTGCTTTGATTAATTCGAGTTGGTGGGCAGCAGCAAGGATTTTGTAGTTTACTTGGAAGTGGGATTTATAAAGTAAAAGAAGGATGGGGTCAAGGTCAGGTGATGAAGGAAATCCTTCAAGGTGGGCGATAGTGGTGGAGAGGGTTTGGTGTGTGCCATATGTGGCATGAAGGAGACTGAGAGGGGAATCTGGATGAATACAACGATCTAAGGTGGTGGTGAGGGAAGGATCATTAAGGACGCAAGTGAGCACATTTTCATGAGCAGGAGAATAATGACAGAAGGTGCGAGCAAAGGGGGAGACCAGGAGTTCAGAAGTGGGGATGTGAGGCATGGTGGGAGTGAAGGAAAGGCATTTGATATTGAGGGAGCAAATGGAGGGGTGATGTTTTTTATAGTCTCTGAGGAGGGTCTGTGCATGGAAGAGATCTTTTTCAGAGATCCATGAGTCATCCTCTGATTCATAGCCTTTCCACTGAATAAGAAAGTAGCAGTTTGAGGGTGGACCTCAATTTTTTAATATCTGCTGGATTTCATATTCTTCTTCTTTGCCGATAAGGTCAGGTGGAGGTTTTGGGAAATTTGGACCATGGATGTTGTTTTCACAATAGAGTAATAACAAAGAAGCATGGAACATGTTGTGGATTTTCCATGTCATGGAAAGATGGAGTTTAAATAATAGGGGAGATAAAACTGAGATAATGGTAAAGGGTCCTCCTTATTTCGGGGCAAATTTTGGATTGACGATAGAACGTTTCAGATTTCTGACTTCAAGCCAGACCTTGTCATCTTTTTTGAATGGGGTATAATTGCAGCATGAGCGTGATGCCATGATCTGGTGAGTGAGTTCATGTGCTGTGAGAGCTTCAGAGCAAGCAGCTTCAAGAGTTTTCAGCTGATCAATGACTGCAGGAATGGAAGATTTGAAGAAGACTGTAGGAATGGCTTTGAGTTCATAGCCAAGCATGAGGTAGAATGGTGATTTGGACGTGACAGAGTGAGGACGGTGGTTATGGATGAATTCAGCATGAGATATTGAGTCTGACCAGGACGTGGGGTTATTGCCACAGTAGATGCGGAGGTAGATCTCGACTTCTTGGTTAATGTGTTCAGTTTCGCCATCAGTCTGAGGATGGTAAGTGGTGGACAGGGCGAGGTCATAGCCAAGAAGGCATCCAAGTTCTAGGGCGAATTTTGACGTGAATTGTGGTCCTCGGTCGCTAATGATTTTCTCATAGAGGCCAAAACAAAGATATACTTTGTGGAAGAAGAGGTCTGCTACCCCTTTGGCCATAATAGATTTCTTGGTAGGGCATAGAATTACCCCCTTAGTAAGCCTGTGGTCTACAATGACCAAGAGCATATCGAAACTGTGTGACAAAGGAAGGTTGGTGATTAAATCACATGAGATTTGTTGGAAGGGGTGAGTGGCATGGGATTTGATCAGAGTAAGAGGGAAAACCATCAGATGAGTGTTAACTTTATTTTGCTGGCAGATAGCACAGCCTTCAATATATTTTCGAACATGATAGGCTAGGCCAGGCCACCAATATTCATGTGATACAAGTTGTTAGGTTTTAAGTACACCTAGGTGTCTGGCGGTAGGATCATCATGACAAGAGAAGATAATCTTTCGACGGAGGTCATCTTCTGGAGGAATGTATATGTGATCTTGATAGGTAATTACTCCATTGCAATTTTACCAATCAGAGAGATGAGAACAGAATGGAGGAGGGATCTTATTATCGAGGGCTTGGAGAGCAGTGAGGATGAGGGAGTCATTGCCAGATTGTTCTGCAATGATGGAGTGAAGAGTTGAACTAGCCACTCGGATGAACATGGAAGGAGGAAGGAGAGTAGTTTCTTCATTGTCTGACGCATCTTTTGGGAGATGATCAATTCAGCAAGAAAGAGCATCTGGACCTGAAAGGGTAGAGCCAGGGACATGAATAAGTTTTAAGTCATAGTCTGAGATGTCAAGCAACCATCTTGCTTGTCAGCAATTAAGGGTTTGAGGTTGATGAAAGTAAGTAAGATTTTTATGATTGGTAAAGACTTGAACTGGCTCAACTGAGCCAATAAGGTAGTGTCTCCATGCTTTCAGGGCATGAAGGATGGCAAGGAGTTCTCAATCATAGATATCATAGTTTCATTCTGCTGGAGAGAACAACTGTGAGAGGTAGGAGCATGGATGTCATTCACCGTTAGAATCAGTTTGAAGAAGGATGCCTCTGGATGCAAATTTTGAGGCATCGGTTGCGATGGCAAATGATTTGGTGAGATCAGGGAAATGGAGGATGAGTTTTGAAAGGAACATGGATTTAAGCATTTTGAACGCTTGCTGACATTTATCTGACCAATTCCAAGGTTGGAATTTTTTGGTTAGATTGATAAGGGGGTGAGCGACTTCAGAATAGTTTTGAATGAATCATCTATAAAAATTTGCAAATTCCAGAAATGACTGAACCTCTTTGATGGAAGAAGGTACTGGCCATTTGGTGATACCTTTGAGTTTTATGGGGTCCATTTTGAGTCCTTGTTCATTGATGATCATACCAAGGTAATCAACTTCCTTGGTTGTGAAATTACATTTTTCGAGATGCAGGTGGAGGTTAAGTTCTTGCATTCATTGCAAGACTTGATGGGTACATTCAGTGTGAACTTCTTCATTATCAGAAAAGATAAGGAGGTCATCCATATAAATAATGAGCCATCCTTCAGCGATCATATCTCTAAACAAGTTGTTCATGAAACGTTGAAAGGTTGCAGGGGAGTTTGTCATGCCGAAAAACATGACCATTGGTTCGAAGAGTCCCTTGTGAGTGAGGAAGGTGCTCTTCCATTGGTGCCCATCTTTGATACGAACATTGTTGTATCCCCATCAAACATCAAATTTGGTGAAGACATTGGCATCTTTGAGTTTATTGAGGAGGTCGCCAATAAGAGGGAGGGGATATGCATCACAGACTGTATGTTCATTTAGATAATGATAGTCTTGACAGGGGTGAAGTTTTCTGTCTTTTTTCTTGATGAAAAAGAAAGGGGATGCTTGAGGAGAGTTTGAGGGATGAATCTTTCCAGCACAAAGATTTTCTTCAATGAATGTTTCAGTTGCTTCATGTTCTTCTAGGGAGAGAGAATAAAGTTTGCCAATCTTTGGCATGAAGGAATCTTTGAAGTTAATTTCATGGTTGTAGGGGCAAGATGAAGGAAGTTTGCCAGCATCAGGTTCAGTGAAGACTTTGGCGAATTCTTGATATTCTGCTAGTAGTTCTTCCTTAGATTTCAGCTTTTTAGCTTCAACCACGAGTTCAGTGGCATGGATGATTTTGCAAATTGCTTTTGGGAATAAGTAGCGATTTCCAGAGTGGGTGGTCCGACAGATGGAATTGGGGAGAAGATTCCAGTTAATTTTGGTCTGTCAGTATCTTATTCTTCGATTAAGAAGGGCACAGTTTACAAAAGCTTCTTGGGTTTCATATTTCATATATTCAAAGAGTGTAGGTGTGGATTCAGGTTTGACCATTTTGCAGGTCAGAGGGGGGAGTTTCTTTGCAAACTTGTATTTGTTTGCTTCATACGCAGATTAGTATTGCATAAAAAGGACTTTAGATTCATCTTTGGATTCATCAAGAGAGAGCAACCAGGCTGACCAGTCGACTACAGAGTTTGCTCGTTTGAGCCAAGGTAATCCTAAAAGGACATTATCATCACCACAATCCATGACATAGAAAAGCATCTCTTGAATGATGCCTTGGATGTTGATGAAGAGAGTTGTGGTGAACTTAATTTGTCCTTTAGAGTTGACAGAATTATCTGCATTGTAAACTCAGATTTGTTGTTGAAGGTGGATCATGGAGAGTTGGTGCTTTCGGACAAAGCCCCAGTTGATACAGTTCATTTGTATGCCACTATTGATAAGTGCACACGTTTCGACATCTTTTAGTGTGTGCGAGGGGACGATGAGTTGGATAGGAATCATTATATTGGAGATGGATACTCGTACAGTGGCTACTTTACACAAAGAAGATACTGGTGTCAAGGCAGTCCTTTCATTCAAAAATCCTGGTAAAATGAAACTTTCTGGACGTCTTGTTTGTCCTCTGAATCATCTTCAACTTCTTCAAGTTTTGAGAGGTTGGTGGGTTTCTTTTCTTTTCAGACCTTCTTGTCTGAGGTGGAGCTGATGGTGGCAGGAGTGGAAATAGATTCGAATTTTGCCTGACAATCTCAAGTGGAGTGGCCTTTTCTTTGGCATTTAAAGCAAGCCCCAATCTTTCTGAGGTATTCTCTTTCTTCCGAAGTAAGCTTGAGTGGATAACGGATGGCATTTATATTGATGTCCATTGCGTTGGGATCTTTTTCAGGACATGAGTATGACTTATAGGTGGGGGTGGTTTTCTTCTTCTGAGATTCTACTATCCCTTTAGCTTCTTCATAAAGAGTTTGGTATTCTTGGACCTTTTTGTACCATTCTTTGATGGTCGTGATGCAGGTTGCCTCACTGTACATTTTGTGGATGAGACTGGAGGGAATCCCCTTGGTGAAGAATTTAATAAGTATTTTATCATCGGTATGTTATGATTGCCCTAGTCATACATCTTCTTTTCCTTTTATATCTTATTCCTTTAACACTTCATGCTTACTAATCATATGAGTACCTCCACAGTCATATGAGTACCATTATAGTCATATGAGTACCGTTACAGTCATGGACACACTTCTTTGTTATTCCATGACATTCCTTTCCATTACCTGATCTGCTTACTCAGCAAATCGCCTTTCACTATATATACTTTCTTGATTTCTCAATAGTTTCTCTAAGCTAGAGCTACCTTCTGGATATCGTCCCTGTATCTGGTAGCTTGTTCAATACTAGCTTTCCCTCATGTCATGTCTCCTGTGTGTCTTCGCTCTCCATATTGATTGAGCACTCCCTGAATCCTTAAGCTACCCTTGTGGTAGTATCTTTCCTTGTTACTAAGTCGTTGCTCACTGCATGACTTCCTTGCACCCTTGTCATTGTTACCACTTGCACACAACATCTCCTTGTCATTGTTGCCTTATGTGCACGATTTCTCATTCCAAGTCATCCCTTGTACCTTGCCCTTGTTTTACAAGAGCAACATATCCTTTGAAGAGCTTTGCTTGTCTCTACTCGAGCCAAGCTTAACACAGTGATATCTGACATTGCAACGTGATTATGGAATTGGGCGATATATGAGGTGAGTTCGAGGTCTTTGCTGACCCAGGTGTTCATAAGCCAAGTGATTGACTTGTGCATGGAGTTGGTAGATTTGAAGGCCTCTTTGATGGCCTTGATGAAGTTGGTCCATGTGCTGGTCATGACAGTGGACCCAGATATGTAGGTTTTTCTGAAGGTATTTGCCCAATGGGCAGCAGGGCCTTTCATCATGTAAGAGAGGGTGAAGGTGATCTTCTTTTTGTCAGTGTCGTACACCTTCTCATTAGTATCTAGATAAAACAAGACGCTTCTGAGCCAAGGGTCTAGGAATTCCTCAGAACCATCATAGGGTTCTGGGGCATTGATCTTGAGTTCGACAGGTTTGGATGATGAGGACATGGTGGGGAATGAAGGAATGGAAGATGGAACAAGAAAAATTTGACCTGATTGGGGTCGCAAGGTAGGTGACACCGGAGTGGGCAACCAAGAAATATTTAATTGGGTGAGGTCAGGAGCTTCGTCTTCCTGGAGTAGGTCGATGTCTGAACTAGAATCCGATTCTTCAGTATCTGAGAAATCTGGAGAGTGATCTGAATCAGATCCTTAGAGATGTCATCTTTGTTCTTGGGTGAGGAGGAGGTGTGCCGGGTAGGCCAGGTCAGATTGAACCTTGAGGATGATATGGTGGCAGCGATGTATGATGATGGCCAACAAGAAGGAAGCTAGAGCTTTTGTTAAGCTTGGCTCGGGTAGAGACAAGCAAAGCCCTTCAAGGAATGTGTTGTCATTGTGAAACGAGGACAAGACAACTAGGATGGTGATGGATGAGGAGTCATACACTAATAGTGATGATGATGATGAAATGTCATGCACAAAGAGCAATGATGACAAGGGTACGAGGAAGTTGTGCAATAAGCAATGACTTAGTAACTAGGAATGATACAACCACAAAGGTTGCCCAGAAGTTCAGGAAGCATCCAATCAATGTGGAGGATGAAGACACACGAGAGATGAAACACGAGAAAAGCTAGTATTTGAACAAGCTATCAGATACAGAGGCAGTATCAGAAGGGAGCTCTAGCTTAGGGAACAATAGAGGAGCGATCAAGGACTATATAGTGAAAGGCGATCTGCTAAGTAAGCAGATCATGTGACTGGATAGAAGGTCATGGAATAATGAAGAAGGATTCCCATGACTATGAAGATTCTCATGTGACTGTAAGGGTATTCACATGATTGGTAAGCAAACCAGAAAAGAAAAGAAATACACACAATGCAGGAAGTCTGGGATAAGTCGTAACACTCCCCAAGTGGCAATCCAACAGTGGCAAGCAGGACATTGCTTGGACAGAAGCCATCAGTTTCGAATTCCTCATCAATGTCATCACTCTTATCGTCAATCCTCCACAGACATCATCATCTATGGTGACAACAACAGCATCATTGACAGCTGGAAAGTTGGCAGACACCACAATCGAGAAATCAATGAAGTTTTCAAGTGCATACATAGCTGTATTGCTGACCCTTCTTTTCTCATACATGACATCATTAGCTGCTACATTCCAAGTGGCAACAACCCTGCTGACAACCCCTCTAGAGGTATCTACAGCAAATCCAGATTTCTCCTCTCTTCTATATCCATCTCTCAGTGCCTTAACTACATTCTTGTCAACTTCAATGACCCATTGCACCTCAGGGAGTCTTGCATCAAAGTGCACAGCACCCTTCCAGTCTCAACTGACAATATCATTGACAACGACTATCAATTGTAGTGCAACTCATCCAATGCCCACTTCAAACACCAAAGAGATGAAAAACTCATATGGCTCACCCTTCATGAACTCTGACTCCTTCCTCCTGCACTTTATCTTCACTTTCCCCATACTGGCAGCATCACAGAACACTATCAAATCTTAACCATACAAGCCTGATCTTATACCAGTTCCTTCTCTGCTTCACCCTCACTGCTTGGCTTGTCAGCAGCTGCTGCTGTGGCTACCATCCCTTTCTTTCCCCCATGTCTCAAGAAATATCACTGGCACAAATTCTCCATTATCTGATGGAGAATTTGACCACATCCTAGCTGTCTTAGGCACTTCATGGGCAGAGTCCATCAAAGAAGTGTATGGCACAGACCTCTTAATTTTTCATGTATACTGCGATGTACATAACATCTCAGATGCCCAACATGCCCCTAACCCACCCAACCTTCTTGCAGCCTTCCTAGCGAGTTGTGTGAGTGGCTATTCTGGCTCAGCCATAGCCAACTACACAGTGGTGATTTGAGCATAACATGTACTACATGACCTAGAATAGAACATAAATGATCTTGAATATAAAGCACTTCTTGAGGGTGCAAATCATCTTTCCCCATCATCCTCCAAATGGCCCAAGCATGCTCTATTCACCATTCAAATTCTAGAGAACTTCAAGCTCTCCATGGACATCAACAACCCTTGAGATGCTATGATCTTTGCATGCCTGACATGCACATTCTTCTGTGTAGTGAGATTAGGGGAATTTACAGTACCAGCCATCATCAAATATACCTCCGACAAGTACATATCCTGGGCCAATGCCTCTTTCTTACATAATCATGAGGGCCTTACAGTAATAAAGTTTCATATCCCATGTACCAAGACCTTCTGTTAGGCCTAACACTATGATGCCTTGTGTGGAACACTAGGCAGTGAGCTTCTTGACGTTAGGGACCAACAGAGTAGAGGAGATCTGACCAGGGGAGGAGCTCACGAAGAGTCACAATGTCCCTAATCAAACAGAGAGCTAGGCAAAATGGACAATAGATTCAAAGTAAGGAAAAGACTAGTACATGCGCACTACCTGTCTATATAGTGACTGCTGATTTGGTATAGGGCTGGCCTAACTAAGTTATAAAAAGAAATAGTACTGCGGATGAGTAATCCACAGTAGAATATGACAGAACATGATGGAGCAGTAGAAGCTACAAGGCCAAGACGAGAGACTCAGCCAAGGAGAGAATGTTCGAATAAAACTGATATGACATATCTTCAAGAACTGGTCTACAGTTGAATGAAGTGAGGATGAAATAATACTATCAGTAAGAAATGATGATAGGTATTGCGAATGATATCAAAGAGGATGGTAGGTTGCTCAAAGGAAAGAAGTGCAAGTGAAGCAGCAAGAAAAGTGATTGTAACATCTTCTAGCAAGGGAAAAATATTCATTGTGCTCCACTCAGAGCTACTTTGAGCTTAGACTCCAAAGCAGCTCTTGAAAATCACTTCTGTATTAACCCTGCATGCTCTAACCAACATCTCTTTGCCTGGGAACACTCCACCAAAGGCATTCACCCTCTATTCAAAAAAGAAGTTATTAAATGTATCAACATCATCAAAAAATTGCACCCAAGCATGCCAGACCTAAAAGACCATAGCCTCAGGATCAGAGATATCCTCTATTATCTCCTTGGAGGGATGCCATTTGATGTTGTAAAAATGTTGGGCAGATGGTCAAGTGAATCTTTCACTCTCTATCTTTGCCACCACATGATCATACTTGCTCCATTCCTTCAATATGACCCCTCACTCTTTAACAGCCTACACAAATATATCCTTCCTTCTGTTCATTGAATGGTAGGTCAAGCTTCTAGCATCTGGATCTCCTTCACATGACACATCACTCACTCCTACCCTCTAGGATTCACAGCTCAGTCAACTCTGGGTATTCAGCTTCAGGCCAGAAAAGCTAGCAGCTTTTTGCCCAACCATTTTATCACAATGTATAATAAAACTCATACAATTCGATTCATACATTTCTCATTTTCCTAGTGCTGCATGCATCTAGCCTTCATGAGCATATGAAGTATACAATGCATAGATCTGATACTAGCTTGGATCCAATGTGTTTCCTCCACAGATCATGCTGCTTTTTCTTTACATGATCATCCTATCTGCAACCATTTTCTCAAGGGCATTATTTCAGTTGATGCACGTGCTGCAGCTCATGTCACCATCAATCTGAACCAGAAAAATAAATTGCTGACATGGGTCTCCAAGACATATAAGCTCTTCTCCTTTCCCTAGGCACTCAAGGACTTCATTTTACACCTTGGTATCCCATCCTTGCCCACAGGCATGCTCAAGATTTGGAATGCATTTCAGCTCCAGTTATTGTCATGGTTTGATGGAATGAAGGTCATGCCTAGTCAACTGATACAAGCTCTTCCATCATCTCTCCTGTTCCCACTTAGCAAATGTGATACAATTCTCCTTCAAGAATTCAGTGATGGTGGTGAGTCTGACTTTCTAACTGTTACAACTTATCCCTAGGTCTTCCCTATACATGTACTCTTTTCCTTTTCTTCTTTGCTTACTTATCATGCAAGTACCATCATGGTCACATGAGTACTCTTCCAGTCATGAATTCCTTCTTCCACATTCCATGACATTCCATTCTATCACATGATTTGCTTACTCAGTGAATTACCTTTCACTATATAGTCATGTCTCCTCCTTCCTTCTTTTCCTAAGCTAGAGCTCCCTTCAAGTATCCTCCCTTGTACTTGAATAGCCAGTCCAATCTAGCTCTCTCATTTCATCTCCTGTGTGTTGTCGCTCTCCACATTGATTGAGTGCTCTCTGAACCTCTGAGCTACCTTCATGGTAGTATCTTTCCTTGTCACTAAGTCATTGCTCTTTGCATGACTCTCTTGTACTCTTGTCATCATTGCTCTCTTAGCATGACATATCCTCATTGTCATTGTCTTAGTTGCACAACTTCTCATCCATCATCGTCCCCATTATCTTTGAAGGACTTTGCTTGTCCCTATCCAGGCCAAGCTTAACACTAACACCAGTCTTGTTTGCTAATCAAGTTCTTTCCTAGCTCTATCCCTTGTTGCACAGGTCCACCTTGTTTTCACCTTTTGCAAGACAAAGAAGTATTCACTCCCTCAATTACTCAAGGACCCTCTGCTTTATGTCAAATTCTTTGATGTCTTCACTGCTTCAGACAACCTGACAAAGATGTACAAACTACAATGCTGACTCTATACTGGGATTGATGGTCATGTCCACTGAGCCACTGCAGTCATCCCTATCACTGCTGTAACTCACACAGTTGAACTAATCCCAATTTACAGCATTCAACATGATCATAGGGCCAAGGTCAATGTTGCCTTAGAGATGTACAAGGAGTTTTATTTTAACAGTTACTCTGACAAGGAATGGTACCATACATTCTCCAAGAAATATTTGTAGCTACTATTACAATGTGAATAATACACTACTAGAAAGCCCCATGGCTATCAGACTAGTAGAGGATGATACATTTATCATCAATCAATATATATACAAAGAACAGAAGAACCTAGCTAATGGTT
>JBBPTP010000680.1:0-12101 GCA_038094195.1 Pulveroboletus aff. carminiporus | reverse complement strand
AAATCTGATTATATTAGACTAAAACCCAATTATGGCACATCTGTGCAGTTTTAGACCTATTGATTTGCTTGGTTTGTATATAAATAAATGTTATTTTACATTTAAAATTTGATTATTCTGATATCTTTATAGAATTGTATAAATCCACCTGTTTTTGCAAATATAGACATTCTGCAATGAGTGACAAGCTTGTGAGACTGAAGTCAGAACAGAGTCTTTGTACTGATCATGTGTTGAAGTCTCTCATCATGCCATGTTATATCTTCATTCTTATCTATTGCTGGTATCTGTTACTTCACAGACAATCCAGTTTGGCATCCTTTAATCTGGTTACATTTCTTTTCTCTTATGTCTATCTTCTTTTGCTCTGAAACTCATTATCCTCTAAGACTGCTTCTTCCTTCCTTCTTTCTATTCTCAACAGTCAAAGTCCTGTAATGTGTGTGCAATGTCATCAGACTACATCTCCTAAATTTGGTTCTACTTACATACACCAGATTCATAATCCTGCTTACCACAGTTATTCCATCTTGTTCTCTAGTATTCCACTTCTCTTCTTACATAACTCAAATTGCTGGTCACTACTTAAAGCCATGCTCTTGTAGTAGTTAGACCATTCTTGACCTTAGCAATCTATCTGGTTGCTCCTCTGCTCAGTTTGTATCCTCTTGTCTATATTACTATGAGAATCCAAGCTGTCCATTTGACAGACTTGTCCTAGTCCAAGCTCAAACCTCTGCTAGCATATTCTATTAGCTGCTCCAAGTCTTGTATGTCAGCTCGACATAACAAAAGGTCAAGAATCTCCCTTTGTTCCTCCTATTCAGGAGTAGAACATTTCTAGAACCCACCATATCCAGAAGATTTTTCAGACCACCTCTTAACAAAGAGGAAGAACATTCCTAGTCACTCCCAGTCTAGCTTCCAGAACATTCCAGGTGTTGTATTGCTGGAACATCCTCCCCAACCAACCCAGTTATAACACCTCACCCTCATTGCAATCCTCTGCTCCTCACATCCCAGTTTGCTTCCTTGAACCTCCCCAGATCTCCATCCCCTTCAGACATTGAGTTTCATTCACCTAGTCCTGCTACATCTAGACCCTTTAGCCCATTGCCACCTTCTAGCCCTTCTCGACCCAGCTTATCAATGTCCACCATGTCTAAACCAGCTGAGCTCAGACTCAATCCCCCTCCAGCCTATGACAGCTCATATGAAAATAGTCTCTCTTGGATCAACTCCATTGTCCTCTACCTCAACACCAACAAAGACATATACAACTCTGATGAGAAGAAGGTCACCTTCATTCTCTCATACATGACCAAAGGCTCTGCCTCCCACTGGGCCAATACCTTTCATGAAAAAGCTATATCTGGAATCACCATCACCCTAGGAATGTGGGCTAACTTCATTATCTCATTCAAGGACCAGTTCAAACACATCAACTCAGTCCAAGACTCCCTCTCCTGGATGATTAATATGCAAGTAGGGGAGAAGGATGAAAACAACAAGAAGATGGACCTCACCTCATACATCTCCCAATTGTAGAATCATGCTGCCACTTCCAAGGTCTCTGACAACTCTGTACTAATCAAGTTCTTTGCTCAAGGAATACCCTCCAGACTGATGAAGAAATTCATGGACATGCCCACTCTACCAACCATGGTGGCTGAGTGGTACAAAAAGGTCCATGAATACGACTCCAACTACAAGAAAGCCCAGTCCCTTATGGAAGGTTTCAAACACCCTACTTTTCATTCCTTCCAGAAAACAGAAAGGGATCCCAATGTGATGGATGTTGATGCTACTACCATCCAAACCTTTCCACCTAAGCTCACTTCTGATGAAAGAGCAAAGTATATTTGAGAAAATTGCTGCTTTAAATGTTACAAGTCTGGACACTCAGCCAGAGAATGTTAGACTTTCTCCACTTTCACTGCTGTCCCTGCCAAACAACCAGCTCAAATCCAGACCACTGAGGTTGTCTGGATAGTCTCCACCCCTGCTCTAGCTAAACCATCCCCACTTGATGCCTATGTCACCTCCTTGAAAGAAAAAGAAAGAACTGCTGATGAAATCCTCCAGACCCTCCAAATTTGCTATGAAGAACAGGAGGAGAAAGTAGTCACTGCTATCTCAAAGGACAACTTGGATTTTTGAAAAGAGAAGAAAGCCCAATGTCTCCTTCTCTTGACTTAGCTCATGTACTAGTAGCATTGCAGAATGAATGAACCCTGTGCATCCCAGTTAAACTAAGTATGGACAGACAAACCATTGAAACAACCACTCTTATTGATTCTGGAGCTATCAGAAACTTCATTAACCAAGAACTCTTCACCAAACACTAGTTTCCCAGACAACAACTCTCTCAACTGATCATGGCCCATAATGTGGACAGATCATCAAATGCAAACAGATCCATCAAATGGAAGGCATATACCAGATTAATCATTGGACAATATGTAGAATGACTTGGACTCATGATAGTCAGACTAAAGAAACTGCAAATTATTCTTGGGATGCCCTGGCTAAAGAAATGGAACCCAAACATCAATTGGTTGAATAACACCATAACTATTCCTCGAACCAGCAGACTAGGCAGAAACTGGAAAGAAGCAATCCAGACTGCTCAACTTAGGAAAGATCTAATCTGGGATGTTGTGTCTCTTCATAAGTACCTCTCTGGAAAAGACCATGATGAAGAAAAAATCAGGAAAATCATGTTATTGACTGAAATTGCTCAAAAAGAACAAGCTCCAGATGTAGTTATCCTAGACTGGTGCAAGGACTTTGAAGATGTCTTCTCTGAAAAGACATTCAATGAGCTTTCCCCTCACTAACCCTATGATCATACTGTCAAACTTAAGCCATCTTTTGACCCAAAAATCACCAAGATATACTCCATGAATCTGATAAAGCATGAGACTTGCAAGGCATTCATTGAGGAACATCTCAAAACTGGCTGGATCATACCATTGAAGTCACCACAAGCAGCTCCATTCTTCTTCATTCCTAAAAAGGATGGCTCACTTTGACCATATTAGGACTACTGATACCTCGACTTTTACACTATCTGGAATGCCTACCTTCTTCCTCTAGTCTCTGATCTCATTGACGACATGAAGGATTCAACCATCTTTACTAAGTTTGATATTCAATGGGAATATAATAACATCTGGATTAGAGAAGAAGACCAGTGGAAAATGACCTTTGTCACTCCTTTTGGACTCTTCGAACCTACAGTACTGTTTTTCAGTCACAGCAATGCATCCTCCACCTTCCAAGCCTTCATAAATTACATCTTCATGGACATGATATCAGAATGATGGCTCAAGATATACATGGACAACTTAGAACTATATACCAAAGACAATGTTGGCCTTCATCACAAAAGAACAAGATGAGTACTTCAGCAGTTACAAGAACATGGACTAACCTTAAAACTGACCAAATACATTTTTGACATTCCAACCATGAACTTCTTGGACATTATTATCAGACAGGGAAAGGCACAAATGGACCCTGCCAAATTATCTGCTATTCACACTTGGAATCCACCAACATCTGTAAAGGAAGTCCAGTCTTTTATGAGATTCACCAACTTCTATCGAAAGTTTATTCCAGACTTCTCAAATATCATAGCCCCCCTTAACCTCCTCATCTGGAAGGAACAACCATGGCAATGAACCAATCTCCAACAATCCACCTTCAACAAACTTTGCAACATCTTCACCTTAGTGCCTGTTTTACACATTCCAGACACTATGAAACCCTTCACTCTTATGACCAACACGTCCCTCTTAGTAGTGGATGTGGTTCTCATGCAGTCTGATGAAAATGAAGACCTTCATCCATGCACTTACTTCTTGAAAACCTTTGCTTTTGCACAATGAAATTACAACATCTATGACAGAGAATTGCTTGCAGTTATCCTAGCCCTGAATGAATGGAAACACTATCTCCTCAGTATCCTCCATCCAGTAACCATTATGATGGACCACAAAAACTTATCTTATATCAAAGACCCTTGAAAATTATCTAGATGACAAGTGTGCTGGTTGTTGTTCCTCCAGGACTTTGATATCCTCTGGCAGGTTACCTCAGATACTAAAATGGGTCCAGCCAATGCTTTTTCTCACAAAGATCATGTTGATATGGTGGATGATAACCTGGATATAGCCATTTGTTCAGAACCCATCGTGATCCAAGCATTGGACATCACTCTTCAGTGTCATATCTGAAACTTCTCTGAGTCTGATCCATTAGTTCTTAAGGCCATTGCTGCCTTATCTGACAACACTCCACTTTTTCTCCAATCCAAACTCTCTGACTGGTTGTTTGAAAATGGCCAGTTATACTTCAAACAATACCTCTATATTCCCCTGGACACCTGTCATAACCTCATACAATCTATCCATGAAAATCCAACCACTGGACATAATGGATGATTCTGGACCAAGGCCACATTGGAAAAAGACTTCTGATGGTCCAGACTCTCCACATTCATCAATAACTTCATATTCAGATGTGCTACCTGTCAACAGAACAAGATCAATACCCATCTAATAGTACCTCCCCTTAATCTGATCCCTTCCTCACATTCCCTTCCCTTCAAACAAATATCCATTGACCTTATCACTGACTTACCCTCCTCTAATGGATATGATTCACTCATGGTCATGGTAGACCATGGGCTTACAAAGGGGGTAATTCTTGCTCCATGTCTTAAAACTGTTGACACTGCCAGAGTAGCTCAACTTTTCCATGACTATGTGTTCTGAAGATTCAGACTCTATGAGAGCATTATATCAGACAGAGGCCCACAATTTGCATTCACCTTTGCAAGAGAACTAGCACGACTACTCAAGTATGATATCCAGTTATCCACAGCCTACCACCCACAAACAGATGATCAAACTGAATGGACCAATCAAGAACTTGAAATATACCTTCAGATCTTTTGTTCCAACCACCCTAAGAAATGGGTGGACTTCATCACCATCACTGAGTTCCATCATAACTCTGTCGCCCATAGCTCCACTAAGCAATCCCCTTTCTCTCTCATGTTTGGATATGAGCCTAGATTCTTTTCCCCATTTGGAAAGATGTTTATTCCAGCTTTGAAAGAAAGGCTAACTTCTCTTGACTGAATGAGGATCAAGGCAAAGGCTGCTCATGAGTCTGCTCATCTGGCCATGATGCAACAGTCTACTTTTCGATTCACTCCTTGGAAAGTAGAAGACAAAGTATGGCTGGAAGCCACCAACTTCCACCTCAATCTACCATCCAGAAAACTCGCTCCCAAGCAATATGGACCATTCGAAATCACCCAAGTCCTATCTCCACTCACCTATCAGCTGAAACTGCCATCCACATGATGCATTCACAAAGTATTCCATACCTCCCTTCTATCTCTATATAAGAAAATCATCACACATGGACCAAACTTCCCCCAATCTCTACTGGATCTTATTAACTTTGAAGAAGAATATGAGGTTGACCATATTAGATCACATCAAGATACTCCAGCAAGGAGATAGTATCTGACTGCATGGAAAGGATATCCATTATTAGAAGACACATGGAAACCCAAATCCAACCTAAGACATGTGTGGACCATCTTGTCTGTGTATAAGAGGGCCAATGACTTGAGGTAGAAATTGGTCCAAGGAACTAAGATGGCATCTCTTCATGAGCACCCCTCTTGTATAAACATTGCCATCCAATCCTACCTTGAAAATGTCATCCTCCCCTGTATCCTCCCATTCCTCGTCCTCCTCTCACTTCCTGAGATTGTCACTGAAACAACCCTAATTGCTACTAGAGCTTTCAGGTTACCACTAGACAGCATAGACTTATAGAATGAGCAGATGAGGAGAAAACCCAAGAGGATCTGACTGAGGATCCCTTGGTCATCGATTCAGATCCTTATATACTCTACTACATGTTTGTACATATTTGGTCTGTTATCCAAATAAAGGGATGGACAGTCATAAGGCTGTGAAGCAGTAATTAAAACAATAAGGCAGGCATGAGTCAGATGGCATATCAAATGGAAGGGAAGCATGAAGTATAGCCATAGGGTAAAGGGGTAGTGGAAATGAAATGCATGAGGCATGGAATGGAAGCGTACGAATAAAGTTAAGTTCTGTCCACTAAAGTTCAATTAGTCCAAAAGTGTAAAGTCGTGAGTCACATGATGTCAAGCATCATGCTGTCATGAAATCGTGAAAGTGTAAGCAGAGTTTAGGGTAGGGTTGGTTTAGACTTAGCAAATGTAGAGTTAAGGGGATCGTGACGTCGTAACTTTGGGGTAATTAATTTGAACTGCAAGCCTAACGACAAGCATTAGACTTGAGTGGCTAGTTTAACCTCATTGCAGAGAAGCTTTAATTAGGGTTTGAATAAGTTATGATGTTGTAAAAAGAGTATTTGTAACAGTCACCATTGCGATTGTGGAATGTTTATTCAAAATACTTACCCACTTCATCTGCAATTACTCTCTATGCTGCCATCCTATCTGATCCCACCCTGTTAAACACCCTTGAACACACTCCACATTACCATGCTGACATCGTCACACATACTCTTTTCATGAAAGTATCCATGCTCAATGTTACCATTTTCTCTCTGCCCCAAATGATTTACCACCAGACTTTGGCATTCTCCTCTGTACCATTCTTGCCAGCATCCCACACCATATCTTACTTGCTCTCCACCACCATGGCCTACATGCTTATATTGAACACATCGCTCCAAATGTCATCTACTTCACCTTCCATAAAGTGTTCAACACTATGACTCCCACCAAATGAGACCTATACATATGTCCACCACTCAGACTTGATCATCAACCAACAACTTGATTCTATCCATATTTCTCTATCTTTCTTGGTGGAATGACTCTCCTCTCCTTCCATCACCACTGAATCCAGCAAAGCAGACTCGGATATAGCCATCGACTCCTTATCTGACCAGATTGAGAAAAATATTCAGTTCGTCCAGTCCTTTCAGATTCCCCTTAGATCCAGAATATCTGTTCTATCATTCCCCACTAGAGTCCTTCCCTCCATTATCTGACAACAACCTGCTTCCATCACCACCAAATGTTCCATTGTCATATATGAGGTCACTATTGAGAGGACTATTCTCTCTACATTTGCCCTCACTGTCACCAGTCCACCCCTGGGCATACTTAGTCTGCTTGTTTGTGTACCCAATGCACTTTTTGTCAGAAGTGGGGCCATGCAGATTGCTTCTGTCCTCAGCAAATCTGTGGACTTTACAATGAAGGTGGGCATGTCATGGATGACTGTATCTTTACAGTTATTACCCTAGATCAAGTGCAAGATATTTATGGTGCTCATCACTCCCTCTCTCCCTTCTAGGCTATGGACATCTACCATTGAAGTTGATTTGATGTTCATTGAATCTAAGGTTCAATTGTATAAAGGGAGTAATATTACAATTTTATACCTTCATTCTCATCTATTGCTGATATTCATTGCTTCACAAACAATCTGGTTTGGCATCCTTCAATTTGATTATGTTTCTTTTCTCTTATGTCTATCTTCTTTTGCTCTGAAACTCATTGTCCTCTAAGACTGCTTCTTCCTTCCTTCTTTCTATTTTCAATGGTCAGAGTCCTATAACATGTGTGCGATGTCATCAGACTACATCTCCTAAATTTGGTTCTACTTACACCAGATTTGTAATCCTGCTTACCACAGTTATTCCATCTCATTCTCTAGTATTCCACTTCTCTTCTTACATAACTCAAATCGCTGGTCACTACTTAAAGCT
Source organism: Pulveroboletus aff. carminiporus (assembly GCA_038094195.1). NCBI lineage: Eukaryota > Fungi > Basidiomycota > Agaricomycetes > Boletales > Boletaceae > Pulveroboletus > Pulveroboletus aff. carminiporus. The sequence goes on along the minus strand of JBBPTP010000680.1, from coordinate 4,298 downwards.
GCACTCTTGTAGTAGTTAGACCATTCTCGACCTTAGCAATCTACCTGATTGTTCCTCTGCTTAGTTTGTGCCCTCTTGTCTATATCACTGTGAGAATCCAAGCTGTCCATTTGACAGACTTGTCCTAGTTCAAGCTCAAACCTCTGCTAGCATATTCTGTTAGCTGCTCCAAGTCTTATACATCGGCTCAATATAACAGATGCTGATGCTTCCCTTGTAGTTCTTCCCACATAGATCATTGGTCCATTGTTCCCTGGAGTACTTATACATGATCTTTATATGCCATGTCTCTTATTGTCTCTCTCTTCCTTCCTGTTCAAATTCTTTCCTTCTCTCACTTCTTTTTGTGCATCACAATGACTTCTGCTCCAACACTTAACACTTCTTCTTCCAACACTACCTCTTCTTCCATTCCTACTGTGGTCATTTCTTCTCCCAATCCTACTCCAAGCACCTCAGACCCCACTATTGCCTTAGTTTCTTTCACCTTCATTCCTTCCTCTGCCACTTAGCCTGCCCCTACTCTGGGCATTCCTCTCCCCCCTTCTACCTCTATGCCCAACTCAGCCACCTTTATATCAATGACACAACAATGGCTTGCTGTATATATGCTGCTTTCTTCTGATTCTAAACTTCATGTGGCCAAAGTCTTTGACTCCATCAAGCTCACAGACTTCTCTCTCATTTTTCCCACTTCTGTAACTCTCCTCTCTGCCATAAAAGAGATCAAGATGTCATCCATTCTTGATAGTATCTATTGAAACAACCTAAATCTCTGAGGCATAGTCATCAAGAGGCAATGGTGATTGCCCAAGAGAAGTGTCTTGTTACTCTTGTGGTATCCTTTATCAAGGCAGTCTTGACTAGTCTGGCTTATAGACTAGGAACACAAGTAAAGAAGTGAAGATAATAGTCTTATTGTTAATAGGAGAAACTCCAGAGAAGACTTGGTTAGAGTCTTCCTGGCTTTATATGGGTCATATATATACTTTACTAATGTTTGTATCTATGAATGTCTCATCTAGAGATATCCTGTGTAGTCCATGAGGTTACAATGCATACCTAATAAGTAAGAATGGAAGAGAAGTATAAACATATGTCTAAGATGTATATCTAATGTAAATAAGAAGCATAGATGTGGTAGAATGAAAGACATATTCTGATGCCTCAAGTATCAGATGTGGTGACTCATAAGAATAGGGGTCATGATAGTTGTAAAGCATGACTCATCAAGAGTGATGATTGTGAAGTCATGAAATAGTGAAATTGTGAAATGTGACCATGTGCACATATGAAGATGTGAAGATGTGAAAATAAAGAGTAATCAGTAACACCAGTACTGATAAGATAAAGACTTAGGAAAATGATTATCCATGTTTATAGTCCATATTCATAGTGCTTATAGCTTCAGTAATCATAATGCACTATAGCATAGAGTGCACCTGTAACAGTTCCTACCACCAGCCTATCATTGAGACCCTCTCCTGCCTTTTTCCATGCCCACTTCTTGCCATCTGACCCTATGCAATTAATCTTGGTCTCATCTGACCATATAATTCACTTCCAGTCCTCCACAGTCCAATCCCTATGGCTAAGAGCTAAGTCCATTCTTGCTTTCTTATGACACTTGATAAGGAGAGGGCATTTCTTCTTCACCATAGCCTTCATATCAGCCTTTTTCAAGTGTCTGCAGATAGTCTGGGAGGAGATGGTTTGGTTTTTCACATCCTGAAGAGTTCTGATCACTTGAACAGCATTTTCAGCCTTGCCAGTTTCAATAAGTTGAATAGCATGATGCATATCAGTGGGAGTTATGATAGAAGAACAACCATCAGAGGACTTGGCAAGGTCAGGATGAGGTTTTGAGTGAATTCTACTGATAGTAGAGTGGTTTACACCAGTAGCAAGAGAAATTTGACAAGTAGATTGATCCAAATCCAAAAAAGTGAGGACTTGATTGGTATTATCAATAGAGAGTGGTTTCATGATGATGAAAGTGGACAAAGAGTGGTGTTATGGTTTGTTTGTATCATGTTGAACTTATTGTACATCACATGACTTATTGCTTATATAATAATGTGTCAGAACATATTAATTTGATACTTTATTAACTTGGCAACAAAACTGTTGCAATGAGTATCTGTTACTAATTGTTGAATATTTCATTACTGTGAATGAATTACATAAGCAATGTATATATTCTTGGAAAGCCCTTTATAATGGCTTTCTGATGATACCTAGATTTATAGGTCTAGCATCAATATATCATGAGATATTAATTAATCATTACAATTGTTGCCAACATTGCAATGGTTTTGTTGCTCAGTGTATGTCCTCTCTGAGTCCAATCTCACTGACCCTATCTCTCACAGCTCTTATCCTCCCAATGCTCATCATCTACCCATATCTCCTTCCATCTCTACAGAAATCTCTCACTGGTTTCATCATAAATCCTGGGTCACATCAAAGCACCTTTAATGAACTCATGGATGGCATTAACATTACCTTTGCCACAGCACAATTCTGGGCCACATCACACAACAACAGGACATCATTCACCCTGCTGTCTCTTCCTCCATACATCCATTGCATAACCATCCTCCTAGACCCTCAAATTATCTTCTCAAATTTCCCCATCCCCTTTCTGACCTCACATTTCAACCACAGATCATCTTCTCATGTGGACCATCCCCTCTAGTTGCTCTTGGCAACTGGACTTAGAAAACAAACTCCCTGACACCATCATCTTCAAACTCTTCCAGGTCATGATCTTGTCTCTCAACAAAGACATATAAAGTAATTATGGTGCTGGTCTACTTTACTTCACCCAATTTTGTGACAACATCAACATACCAGAGAACAACCATATGCTGGCATCACAGGAATTTATCATAGCCTTGCCAGTTCTCTCTCTGATAAAACTCTAAACAACTGGCTCACCAGTTTACACTTCTGACACACTGTCAATAGTGCACCATGGCATAGTTCTGACATGCTAAGATCCATTAGACATGGCTTCACCAAATTAGTCCCAGCCTCATCCTGGCAAGCAAAACAACCTCCTGTCATCATTGAAGCACTTATTCTCCTGCATAACAACCTAGATCCCAATAATTCTTTCAATGCTGCTATTGCCATTGTTGCATACATAGCATTTTGGTCATGCTGCTGTCTAGGAGAACTTCTTCTCCATTTTCTCACTGATGTTTCATCCACCAAACATGTCTCTTGTTCCATATTACCTTTTACACCAAAATATCTTTCAGATGGCACTACTTTCCTTTCCTTTCACATACCATGGATGAAAACTATCCAAGAAAAAGGGGCCAACATTTCAATCACCACATGTCCTCATTGCACAGATCCTCTAACAGCCCTTATTGCACATGTACACATCAACCATAACCTTCCTTCTCATGCACCACTGTTTTCCTATCAGACTGACACAGGATGGTCCTCTCTCACCAAATCAGTCTTCATTTCAAGATGCAATAACATTTGGTCTCTTTTCAGCTTCCCTCACATGCCAGGCCATGCCTTTCACATTGGTGGCACCACCAAAATGTTACTTGAAGGTATCAACTCCGACATCATCACAGTCCAGGAACAATGGTCTTCTAAAGCCTTTTTAGAATATTGGTGACATAGAAACCATTCTTTCACTTTTCATCTCTTCTTCCACTAATGTGTCATGTCTACAGAACACAGAAGCTATCATGTCAGATCTTGTGAAACAACATAACCTTGGTTATGTGTAATACTCATATATTTCATCTTGTCCTCCTCTTTGATAATATAGTTTTGACATCATGCAGCTTGAGTGTGTGTCCGGCCAGGGGTCCAGGTTGTAGCTGCACTTGGAATGGTCCTTTTCATGCCCCCTCTTCCTTTTCTCTGTTCATCCACTTGTGTTCTCTCCCTGGCATGCATAGGTTCTTTTCCACACTCTGAAGGTTTGGCCTCTGCTCTTGTTTGGATCCTCTCAATCCTCTCTCTTATTCTTGAATTCCTCTGCATGGAATTCCTGACCCCTTTCATTGTGTGTGTCATGTGACCTAGCACTGATGACCTCTGGCTGGCCTTCCCATACACCCACCAAATCTAGAACATAGATTTGAGTGACCCTTTCACTAGTACATTTGGTACACAATACTACATCTTGTGTATTATCATTTTTCCTTGGTCCAGACATCCCTGGACTCTACATCTCCCCTTCTCATCTCAAAGAGTGATCACCCATTTATGATATGATATGATATGTAATACAATCAATAGTTTTGATTCAAATCATATGTTAT
>JBBPTP010000678.1:0-14811 GCA_038094195.1 Pulveroboletus aff. carminiporus | reverse complement strand
GGTGGATCAGCCTTCGACGAACACAGGACAGGATGGGACGCTTGCACGATGGATGCTAGAGGACGCAGAGTGACCTGAAAGTGGGGAAAACCGAGTCTACAAACGTAGAGAGCGTCGAGCTCCTACAACGTGCTCTTCTTCCTGACTCTATATGCCAAACCACTCACTCAGGAAATCGCTATCTATCTCCAGAAGTGATTCGTAAAATCACCCACGCCACAGAACTTGCGGTCGAAGCCGAGAAGCTGAAACCAAAGAAAACTCTCCCTTCTGAATATTTAGAATTTGCTAAAGTATTCGCTGAACCAGATGCTGGCGAACTTCCCCCATCTCACCCTTACGACCATGAAATCAATTTCAAAGACTCTTTTATGCCTAAAATAGGCAAACTCTACCCTCTTTCTCCCAAAGAATGTGAAGCTACAGAAACATTCATCAAAGAAAATCTCAAAGCGGGAAAAATTCACCCGTCTAACTCTCCACAAACATCCCTGTTCTTCTTCATCAAAAAGAAAGATGGTAAACTCCGCCCATGCCAAGATTACCGTTATCTCAATGAACACACCATACAAGATGCATATCCCCTTCCTCTGATTGGTGACCTCCTTGATAAACTCAAAGGTGCAAACATCTTCACCAAATTCAACGTCAGATGGGGCTACAACAATGTTCATATTAAAGACGGACACCAATGGAAAGGAGCGTTTCTTACTCATAAAGGTCTTTTTGAACCAATGGTCATGTTCTTTGGCATGACTAATTCCCCTGCGACCTTCCAATGCTTCATGAATGATTCATTCAGGGACATGATTGCTGAAGGATGGCTCGTCATTTACATGGACGACCTCCTCATCTTCTCTGATAATAAAGAAGTTCATACTGAATGCACCCGCCGTGTCTTGCAACGAATGCAAGAACTCAACCTCCATCTCCGCCTTGAGAAATGTAACTTCACTACCAAAGAAGTTGACTACCTTGGCATGATTGTTAATGAACAAGAACTGGAGATGGACCCGGTCAAACTAGAGGGCATTGCCAAATGGCCAACACCTTCATCTGTTAAAGAAGTCCGATCTTTCCTCAGATTTGCCAACTTCTACAGGCAATTCATCCAAAATTACTCCGAAATCACCCGTCCTCTCATCGACCTAACCAAGAAATCTCAACCTTGGAACTGGTCAGAAAGATGCCAACAAGCGTTTGAAATGCTTAAAGCTATATTTCTCTCCAAACCTGTCCTCCGCTTTCCAGATCTCACCAAACCATTCGCCATCATCACTGACGCCTCTAAGTTCACATCCAGAGGAATACTTCTCCAAATCGACTCCAATGGCGAATGGCACCCCTGTTCCTATCTATCCCAATCGTTCTCTCCTGCGGAACGAAACTATGACATCTATGACAGAGAACTGCTTGCTATCCTCCATGCCCTTAAAGCATGGAGACATTATCTTATCGGATCAGTTGACCCAGTTCAAGTCTTCACCGATCATAAAAATCTCACATATTTCCGCCAACCTCAGACACTAAATCACCGACAAGCCCGTTGGCTTCTTGATATCTCAGACTATGATCTCAAGCTCATCCACATCCCTGGTACTGCCCTCTCTGGGCCTGATGCTCTCTCTAGACGAATAGATCATTTATCTAAAGATGCATCGGATAATGAAGAGACCACTCTCCTCCCACCATCCATATTTATATGCACAGCTAGTGCAACCCTTCACTCCATCATTGCAGAAAGATCTAGCAATGACTCCCTCGTTCTTACGGCACTCCAAGCCTTAGACAATAAAATTCCACCCCCTTTCTGTCTCTGCCTATCTGACTGGCAGAATCGCAATGGTGTTATCACCTATAAAGATTGCGTCTATGTTCCTCCGGAAGATGATCTTCGCTGAAAAATCATTTCATCATGCCATGATGATCCTTCTGCTGGACACCCAGGAGTACTCAAAACCCGACAACTCGTCTTCCGTGAATATTGGTGGCCAGGCCTAGCCTACCACGTATGCAAATATGTAGAAGGCTGTGTAACTTGCCAGCAAAATAAGATCAACACACACCCCACCATACCTCCGCTTACTCCCATCAAATCTTATGCCACACGTCCCTTCCAACAAATCTCATGCGATCTAATCACCGATCTTCCGCCATCTAAAGGTTTCGATATGCTCCTGGTCATTGTAGACCACAGGCTTACTAAGGGGGTAATTCTATGCCCTACTAAGAAATCCATTACCGCTGAAGGGGTAGCAGACCTCTTTTTCCATAAAGTATACCTTCGTTTTGGTCTCTATGAGAAAATCATCAGTGATAGAGGTCCACAATTTGCCTCAAAATTCGCTGTAGAACTCGAACGCCTCCTTGGCTATGATCTCGCTCTCTCTACCGCTTACCATCCTCAAACTGATGGTGAAACAGAACGCATCAATCAAGAGATTAAAATGTACCTCCGCATTTACTGCAGTGATAATCCTACAACATGGTCCGAATCCATTTCCCATGCAGAATTTGCCCATAATCACTGCCCTCATTCCATCACCTCGAAATCTCCATTCTACCTCATGCTCGGTTATGAACCTAAAGCCATTCTCACAGTCTTTACTGAATCCTCTATTCCTGCAGTCGTTGACTGACTAAAAACCCTGGAAGCTGCCCGCTCAGAAGCTCTCACTGCTCACGAACTCGCACGCCAAGTCATGGCATCATGCTCTCATTGCCACTACACTCCTTTTAAGAAAGGTGATAAAGTCTGGCTTGAAGCCAGAAACTTAAAACGATCTATTGTCAATCCGAAATTCGCCCCAAAGCAAGAAGGACCTTTTACCGTTGTCTTGGTCCTATCTCCCTTATCATTCAAACTCTGCCTTCCATCCACCTGAAAGATCCATCCTGTGTTCCATGCTTCTCTACTATCACCCTATCACAAAAACCCCATTCATGGCAAGAACTTCCCAAAACCACCACCTGACCTTATCGGTGGTGAGGAAGAATATGAAATTCAACAGATATTAAAACACCAAGGTCCACCCTCCAACCACTATTTCCTTATTCGATGGAAAGGCTATACACCAGAAGACGACTCATGGGTATCTGAAAAAGATCTGTCTCACGCACAGACCATCCTCAAAGACTATAAAAAATGTCATCCCTCAGTTTGTTCCCTCAGTCTCTGCCGCATTTCCATCTCACCAAACATGCCTCGTATTCCCACCTCTGAACTTCCTGTATCTCCCTTTGCTCGTACCTTTTGTCGCCGTTCTCCAGCGCATGAGGATGCCCTCGCTTGTGCCCTCAACAATCCATCGCTTGCTACTATCCTGGATTGGTGTATACACCCTGATTCCCCCCTTGGCCTGCTTCGTGCTGCATACAGCGTGCACCAAACACTATCTACTGCCATAGCTCGAATTGAAGGATTTTCCCCTTCACCCGAACTAGATTCTGTTCTTCCTCTCCTTCGAAAATTGCATTCACAAGTCAATCAACAAATCCTCGCCATCGCTCACCAACTTGAAATGACCAAAGTAGGAGAGAGAGTTCACTCCCTACTTGCCGAATATGGCGACGCTCTACCACCTTCTCCTTCCGAAGAGGAGAAACTTGCCACTCTCACCTGCCTTATCTGTATCCAAAATGATGCCCCCCTTATTCATGGAGATCCTGACTTCTATCGTGCATGCACAGGCTGCCATCATATCAGTCACAAGAAGGCTGATTGTCGCCGTACAAAGTGCCGCATCTGCAAAAAGTTTGCAGCCGGCCATATGGAATGGCAATGCCCAGTCAAGTCTCGTTCCCCAGTATATTCATCTCCGTCCTCATCCAACTCCGACTTGGCGCTTCCTCTCCCCATCCCATCACCGCCGACCCCTCGGTTATGGAGTCCTCCTCATGATAACTCCGATCCTGAATTCACACCAGATAATTTACAAGTCAACGATCCTATCATCTCCATCAAGGTGTTACAACCTCGTTCTCCTTCTACCCATTCTTTCAACCTTGCAGACGCTCAGGCCTGCGAACAGAACTCTGAGTTCAAACGTATCACATATGAAGCCGAAGAACGAGCTGAATTGACCACCCGATGTCATCACACCATGCATACCTCATATGCTGAAATCATGGACGACATCAATCTCCGAGACACTAGAAACAGCTCGGAATTGGAGGATTATTCGGCCGATGAAAATAGGTCAGATGTAGAAGACCGTCGCCAAGTCCTGATGGATGCTGGCATTTCCACCATACATTGGCAAGATCATGAAGTCCCTTGCTGGGACGAAGTTGAAATTTTGGTCTTAGGGGCCGAACATTGAAGAACAGGTTGTTCTTCAGACTTAGTAAGGGGGTAATGTTACAACTTATCCCAGACTTCCCATCGTGTGTACTCTTTTTCTTATATGCTTTCACTTACCAATCACATGAGTACCCTTCCGGTCATGGACTTTCTTCTTCATCATTCCATGACATTCTTTCACCTTCCATTCCATCTCATGATTTGCTTAGTCAGCAAATCACCAGTCACTATATAACCTCGTCTCGTTTCTCCTTTTACCCTTAAGCTAGAGCTCCCTTAAGATATCTTCTTTGTATCTGGTAGCTTATTCAATAAACTAGCTTTCCTCGTGTTATGTCTCCTGTGTGTCTTTGTCCTCCACATTGATTGGACGCTCCCTGAATCTCTGGGCTACTTTCGTGGTAGTATCTTTCCTTGTAACTAAGTTATTGCTCCTTGTGTGACTACCTCGTACTCTCGTTGTCGCTATCCAGTTAGCACGACCTTTCCTTGTCGTCGTTGCCATAGGTGCACGACTCCTCATCTGTCATCCTCCTCAATATCTTTGAAGGGCTTTTGCTTGTCCCTATCCGGGCCAAGCTTAACAGTTACAATGCATATCTAATGAAACAATCCTAAACCCCTGAGGTGTAGCCGTCAAGAGGCAATAGCAATTACCCAAGGAAAGTGTCTTGTTATCCTTGTGATATCCTTTACCAAGGCAGTCTTGACTAGTCTTGCTTTACTGACTAGGAACTAGAGGTCTAGCAGACTGGGTACTGCTTATAGAGGAGTGATGATAATAGTTCTTATTGTTAATAGGAGGGAACTCCAGGAAGACTTGGTTAGAGTCTCCTGGCTCTATATGGGCCATATATATACTCTACTAGTGTTTGTATCTATAGACATCTCATCTAGAGATATCCTGTGTAGTCCATGATGTTACAATGCATATCTAATAAGTAAGAATGGAATAGAAGCATAAACATACACATAAGGTGTGGATCTAATGTGAATAAGAAGCATATATGTGATAGAATGGAAGACATAGCCTTATGCCTCAAGCATCAGGTATGGTTCATTTATGATCGTGACTCATAAGAATAGAGGTCATGATGATCGTGAAGCGTGACTCCATCAAGAGTGATAATCATAAAGTTGTGAAATAGTGAAATAGTGAAATGTGACCAAGTGCACATGTGAAGGCATGAAGATATGAAAATAAAGAGTAATCAGTCAAACCAGTACTGATAAGATAAAGACTTAGGAAATGATTATCTGTGTTCTTAATCCATATTTGTAGTGCTTGTAGCTTCAGTAATTGTAATGCACTATAGCATAGAGTGCACCTGTAACATCTAATAAGTAAGAATGGAAGAGAAGCATAAACATACACATAAGGTGTGGATCTAATGTGAATAAGAAGCATATATGTGGTAGAATGGAAGTCATAGCCTTTTGCCTCAAGTGTCAGGTGTGGTTCATCTATGATCGTGACTCATAAGAATAGGGGTCGTGATGATCATGAAGCATGACTCCATCAAGAGTGATAATCGTGAAGTCGTGATATAGTGAAATAGTGAAATGTGACCAAGTGCACATGTGAAGACATGAAGATGATTATCCATGTTCTTAATCTGTATTCGTAGTGCTTGTAGCTTCAGTAATTGTAATGCACTATAGCATAGAGTACACCTGTAACAATCTGTGTTTCAGCTGCTACTTTATTTCTGGAAGCAGAAGTGGAAGCAGAATCCTGAGGTTTGCCAGTGAGATAGTGGGAAAGGATAGAGATGAAAAGTGTCCTCACCATAGATAGAGTAGATGCAAATAAACACAAATGAAAGTGAGGGTCTAATCATGGGAGCATATTCCCTTATTCTCACAGAGAGCGACCTCTTACCTTTGCCAGTGTCACTTGCATGTCTTTCACTCTTTCAATCAGCACGATGTCACCTGCAAATGAAGCCATTGATCATCTCAAGACTGCTGCATACCATGCCAATTTGTTGAATACCACAGAAAGCTAGCATCAACCCCTGCTTGACAACAGACACATCCGTTGGGCTGGCATCAATGCTCTCACGTAGTTTAGGTGATGCCAATTGTGGGATTACTTTGCAAATGCGTGTGCTAACCTTGCCTATCTGTCGGATGGTGATGAACACAAGTTCTCTTATGTGGACCAGTAACATCAAGTGTTAAACCTAACGCTGCAGTGTCTTGTGTGAAACACGAGACAGCAAGTTGTTGATGTTAGGGACCAACAGACTTGAGGAGATCCAACTAGGGAAGGAGCTCACGAAGAGTCGCAACGTCCCTAAACAGAATGCTAGGTGAAATATACAGTAGATTCAAAGTGAGGAAAGAGTTACATGTGACTATCCTATGCCTTAAGTAGTGATAGCTGATTTGAGTTAGGGCCGGCCCCAAGAAGATAAGAATAGTAAGTAATGCTGTGGATGAGCTAATCCACAGTAGAATGAAATGGAACATAATAGAATGAATGAGAAAAGAGGGCTACGAGGCCGAGATGAGAGACTCAGCCGAGGAGTAATTGTTCATACAAGAAAAACAAGATACAAACCTTCAGGAATTGATCATAGGAGAACAAGATGAGGACGAATGGACACTATCAACAAGAAGTACTCGTAAGTGACACGAACCATACCAAAGAGGGCGGTAGATTGGGTGAAGCATAGTAGTAGTAATGATGAAGAGAGAAACAAGATTGTAACATTACCCCCTTTGTAAAATTGAAACCCTGGTTCGATGAATAACAAGTCTACTCCATGTTCACGGAATACTGGGGGAACATCCTCCATAGATGTCCAAGGCCTGCTCCAGGAATAAATGTTTAAATGGACAGTCATCCGCCACATGCCCTGACTGATTACAAAGTGCACATGAGCACACTGGGCAGAAGCGATCAGAGTGTCCCCAACGGCTGCAAAAACCACATTGGGTGTATATATACAAATACTGGGGGTGACCAGGCACTGTGAGATAACAGTGTGGGCAGGTGTAATACAGGCAGTCTTCTCGATAGTGGCCCAAACCATGACAGCGAAAGCACTCCGTTAGTGCAGAAGCAGGTCAACGATGTACGACTGTTGGTAGTAATCTAGTAGGAGCAGATAGGATGGTTACCCCATTGGCACCCAGTATATGGTATGATTTGGATAGTTGTTGGGCAGTTCTGTCAATAGAAGACTGATCATCGTCTTCTATTGCTGTGGAGTCAAATTCTATGGTTGTTTCAGATGGTGCGATGGTGGGCGATAGAGGAGGGGAAGAGAGACGATGTAACAAGGCAACTGGTGATGAGGGAATAGTGGTGGATGACCCCAGAGGAGGAATGTTTAGAGGAGCAGGAGAGGGAGGAGCGATGGAGGACAAGTAAATTTCACATTCTTCTGGTAACATAGAATGGAAGATGGGTGAAAAGATGGCGAACAGTCAGTCACCAGGGACTGATTCTATGAAGGTGGTGAAGCCATGGGTATGCAACAAGGTTAGAACTCATCAAGGAAGATTGCTAAGAAGAAAACGCATTGGGACTTCATATAATGAGGGTAAATCGGCTGGAGTAGTTAATGTATGAAATCGTTGAATTCGGGTTATATCATGAAACAATCTGATCAATTCCTGAGAAGTTACATCTTGGTGGTATAGTGGAAGGTTTTCAATGATATACAGGAGGGCTGGATCGGCCAGGATAGTGGTGTATAGGGTAAGGGCGTGGTCGATTGGCAGTGACAATGGCCTCACTGAGGCGGTTCAAATATGAGAATCAATGAGAGAATAGGATGGCAAGGAGGATTGCGATGATGAGAAGTGGATAGATATAATGTTCCCAATAGCATTGAAGGTGGTTCATTCAAGGCGATACTCACGAAGAGACCGACATCTTGTTTGAACCTTCCCTCAAAGTCGGTTATCCCTTTTGTAGTGATCCAGTATTTGCTGTGCATGATGGAGATTACTTTCTGGTTCCCAGATGTTTTCTGATGATGGGTAGCCTTTCCATGCAGTCAAGTACTGCCTTCTTGATGTACTACCTCTATGGGAGATAAGGCGTTCCACTTCATATTCTTCTTCTGATCTGATCAGGTCAGGCGGTGGGTGGTGGAAGTTGAGGCCATGTGCATCAGTCTCCTTATAAGATGATAAAAGAGATGCATGGAAAACATCGTGAATTTTCCAGGTGGGTGGAAGTTTAAGTCGATATGAAAGGGGAGAAAGTACTTGGGTGACTTCGAAAGAACTATATTGTTTAGGGGCTAACTTTCGAGACAAGGTTTTGATGTGAAGATTGGTAGCTTCCAATCAAACCTTGGCTCCTACCTTCCATGGGATAAAGTGCCTGGTTACCTGCACAGTCATGATCCGACGGGCTGAGTCGTGTGCAGCTAATGCTTCTTTTCTTGATTCATTCAGGACAGTGAGTCTAGACTCAAGAGCCGGGAGGAACATCTTTCCAATTGGTGGGTAAGCCCGGGGTTCATACCCAAGCATTAAGAAGAAAGGAGATGTCTTGGTGGATGAATGGAGAGCTGTGTTGTGAGCGAATTCAGCAGTGGTGAGGAAGTCAGCCCATTTCCTTGATTGATTCATGGTAAAAATGCGAAGATATGTTTCTAATTCTTGATTCATTCATTCGGTTTGCCCATCAGTTTGAGGATGGTATGCAGTGGATAATTTAACATCATACTTGAGTAGTCTGGCAAGCTCTCTGGTGAAAGCTGAGGTGAATTGAGGACCTCGGTCAGAGATGACTGAGTCGTGAAGGCCAAATCTTTTGAAAATGAAGTCGTGGAAGAGTAGAGCGATGCCTTCTGCTGTGATTGATTTTTTACAAGGAGCAAGAATCACCCCCTTAGTAAGCCCATGGTTGACCACGACCATGATAGAATCGTAACCTTGAGATTCGGGAAGATCCATGATAAGATCTACAGAGATTTGCTTGAACGGTAAGGTGGAGTGTGAAGGGATTGGGGATAAAGGTGGTACAGTTGGGTGTGTGTTGACCTTGTTTTGCTGACAGACAGCACATCCATTGACAAAGTTGTGAACAAAAGTAGCGAGTCCGGGCCACCAGTAATCTCGTTCTACTAGGGCTTTAGTTTAGAACTGTCCTAGATGACCGGTGGTGGATGATTCGTGAATGGTAGCTAGGATGGCAGAGCGAGCAGAAGATGGAATGTATAGGCGTCCTTTGAAATAAAAATGGCCATTGTCTAGGGTCCAATCATGGAGGGCAGATCTAGGGAAGAGCGGGTTGTCTTTTTCCAGGTCTTTGATGGCACGGAGCACTAAAGGGTCTTCAGTGGAGGAGGAGCGAACCAGTTCAGCAAGTCTGGTGTCTAGGGCATGGATGATAACAGGTTCAGCAATAATGGAAGTTTGGGTGTTGTCCTCTGAGGTATCCACTTCAGAGTTTCTTGACAAAGCGTCTGCAGGGCCCATTTGTGTACCAGGTGTGACTTTCCACAGGATATCAAAGTCTTGGAGGAAAAGGCCCCATCGCGCTTGTCAGCGGGAGAGTTTGCAAGGGTCTTTTAAATATGACAGGTTCTTATGATCTGTAATGATGGTGACTGGATGATTTGTATCGAGTAGATAGTGTTTCCATTCAGTGAGGGCAAGGATGACAGTGAGGAGTTCTCGATCATAGATGTCATAATTGCGTTCTGCAGGGATGAATGTCTTAGAGAAGTACGAACATGGATGGAGATCTCCGTTGACATCTGCTTGCATCAAGACTGCACCAGCTGCAATTAATGAAGCATCTGTCATGACAGTGAATGGCTTGGTCAGGTCTGGAATACGGAGAACAGGGGTTAATGAGAAGATATCGATTAGGATATCAAAAGCCCTTTGTTGTAGTTGGGTCCAGTCCCATGGTTGATTCTTCCGAGTGAGGAGATTTAGCAGGGCAACGACATTGGAAAAATTGGGGATGAATTTTCAATAAAAATTGGCAAATCCCATAAATGACCAAACTCCCTTCACCATGGCTGGGGGTTTCCAGGATGAAATAGCTGCGAGTTTGACCGGATCCATCTTGGCTAGGCCATTGCCTACAATGATTCCAAGGAAATTGATCTGGGAAACGTTGAAGTTGCATTTAGCCAACTTTAGAGATAGCTTGTGTTCTCTTAGACATCGGAGAACTCATCAAGTTCTTTCATGGTGTAGTTCAATGTCATCCTTTGTACAAATGCCCATGTCGTCCATATAGATTTTAAGTCAACGTTCAGCGATCATATCGGCAAAGATGTAGTTCATGAATGTTTGGAAGGTAGGGGGAGCATTGCTATGGCCGAAGAAAAGTACCATTGGTTCGAACAGACTGAAAGGGGTGATGAAGGCCATTTTCCATTGGTCTTCCTCTCGGATGCGAATGTTGTTGTATCCCCATCTTATGTCGAACTTGGTGAAGATATTTGCATCTTTCATGTCATCAATGAGTTTCGAAATTAAGGGGAGAGGGTAGGCATTGCGAATGGTGTGAGCATTAAGATATCAGTAATCCTGACAAGGTCGTAGAGATTCATCCTTTTTAGGTATGAAGAAGAAGGGAGCTGCTTGGGGAGAAGTGGACAGTACAATCTGTCCTGACTTAAGATGTTCAGTAATGAAATCTTGGCAGGCTTGATGCTCCTTGGGGTTGAGATAATATGTTTTGCCTATTTTCGGAATGAAGGAGGGTTTTAGATTGACAACATGGTCATATGGGTGATGATCAGGGAGTTTATCGAACGTCTGTTCTGCGAAGACATCCTTGAAGTCTTCACACCAGGTAGGTAGTATCGTTCAGATTTTCTCCTGTTGTTGTTCTAGCTCCGTGAATAAGGTGATCTTGTTGATGTCTATCCAGTCCATGTCTTCCCTGGGAAGGTACTCACGAAGAGACACAATGTCCCAGGAAGAAATGGAGGAATTGACACTCTGGATATCTTCTTCGTCTCTTCTTTCTACCTTAATTTGTTCCTGGGCCCAGTCTATCTTTGAATTCCATTTCTTCAACCATGGCATTTCCAGGATTATTTGGAGAGTCTTTAGTTGAGTTACCATCAGTCCGATTCATTCCTTATGTTGGTTAATGGTCAAGTCCATTTGCGCTTCGTGCTTGATAATTCCTCCTTGGTTCTTTGTCCCATCGACGTTAAGGGCTGTGAGGGGTTGTTTCAAGGGTAATCTAGGAAACCAGTATTGTTTGACAATACTCATATCAATGAAGTTCCCTGTTGCTCCAGAGTCAATGAGGGCAACAGTTCTGACAATTTCTTTACTAGTGTATAGCTCTACTGGGATGCGCAAAGTTCTTTCATTTGTTAGAGCTGTGAATACATGGTTTAAACTGTGAGAAGGAGACGTTGAACATCCTTCTCTTTCTAAAAATCCGACGGGGTGGTTTCAGTTTCTTCATTGAAACAGATCTGGAGCATTTGCAAGATTTGCTTTGGGTCTTTTCCTTTTCCTTTAAGGGAAGCTAGATATGAATTGAGGGGGTCAACAGGTTTATATGATGAGGTAATGGTGGTGGTAGCAGACGGGGGCGATGGGGTAGTCGAAGTCACTTGGACTTGGATGGTAGTCTTAGGGGAAAAAGTAACCCTACAGTTCTGGGCAGAATACCCCACCTTTTGACACTTGAAGCATCAGTTCTCTTGGATGCACTTAGCTCTTTCCATAGGGGTGAGCTTCTTAAGATGGAGGGTATCAACATTCATGGCATTTGGATCTCTGGTGCAGGTGGTCAATGACGAGGGGGATGAGTAGCGAACTCCTCTTTTGAGGTCCTTGATTTTCATGAGTTGCTGGTGGTAAGTCTTGGCCTTCTTGATCCAGTCCTGGATCGTAGTGGGGGACTTCTCTGCTCCTAAGATCATGAGGGCGAGTTTCTGGTCAAGGTTCATAGAAAAATCATCGATGAGGGCATCATCTTCAGTTACTCCAGCTTTGACTGCTAGAGCTTGGAATTCGGTGATATACTCCTGAAAACCATCGTCTTTGGAGTTCTTGATCTGAGTAAGGTGGTGAAGTTCCATTCGAGCCTTAGCTTTGGAATCGAACGGAAAGAAGGTAGATTGGAAGTCTTTGGTGAATGCGTCAAAAGTTTTCTTTGCGGCGTCGATGGAGGTGTCTCCCATTTTGTCATATCACATCTCGGAGAACTGGATACCTCTGCCTTTACTCATCTTGTTAAGGCAGGTCAGGATCTTGGTACCATCATCAGAGTAGATGGTTGGGTTAACTGAGAAATAAGTGTTCATCGCTTTAATCCATCAGGTGAACTCATCAGAGTCTCCAGAGAAGTCTGCTGGGAGAGCAGCTTTAACTTCTGATCGAGTGGTAGACATAGCGATCAGTGATTGACTGGGGGGTGTACTAGGTGGTGGTGGACTGGGTGGTGGACTGGTAAATGTTACAATATTCTTTCTCTCTTCTTCATTGCTGCTTCTTTGCTTCGCTCAACCTACCGTCCTCTTTGATATAACCCGCACCTCTTACCAGTACTTCTTACTCTTTGCTTCCGTTCGCCCACATCTCGTTCTTCTTTGATCAATTCCTGAAGGTTGGTCTTTTTCACTTTTACCTTGGACAAATCACTCCTCGACCAAGTCTCTTATCTCAGTCTCGTAGTTCCTTCTCTTCATTTTGTTCCTTTACGTTCTATACTATTCTACTGTGGATTAGCTCATCCGCAGTATTACTTACCATTCTCGTCTTCTCAAGGCCGGCCCTAAGTCGATTCGTCTATCACTACTTAAGCTCTAGGATAGTGTCCTGTAGTGTTTTCCTTACTCTGAATCTATTCTGTACTTTTCGCCTAACATAATCTAAGTTCATATCAGAGGACGTTGCGACTCTTCGTGAGCTCCTCCCTTTAATAGAACCTCCCTCAAGGTCTAGTTTAGTCTAACACCGAGAACTCTACATTTCGTACTCTATACGAAGTGCAGTAGCGTTAGGCCTAACAGTAAAGATGGGACTAGGTGATCTGGGTGCAGCGATCTGGGGTAGAGGTTGGGGTGCTAGGATTCTAGGTGTGCTGTGGGTTACTGGTGACTGGGTCACTTGATAGATACCTGGTTGGTAGGTACGTCTGGTTCTGGGATATAATGCTGGGTTGCTGGACTGGGTGGATGACGAAGCGATCCATCAACTAGGTGGTAACTAGATTTCTGGGAGGTCTTCCTCTTCACTGAGAGGTGATTTGATGGTACTGGGTGCTATGGTGATGAGGGGGGTAGTCCTACTCCGCTAATAGGAGGGACAAGGGTGACTTTGAATCTTTTGTTAGACCTAACGCTGCGGTGTCTTGTGTGAAACACAAGACAGCAAGTTGTTGATGTTAGGGACCAATAGACTTGAGGAGATCCAACTAGGGAAGGAGCTCATGAAGAGTCGCAACGTCCCTAAACAGAATGCTAGGCGAAATATACAGTAGATTCAAAGTGAGGAAAGAGTTACATGTGACTATCCTACGCCTTAAGTAGTGATAGCTGATTTGAGTTAGGACTGGCCCCAAGAAGATAAGAATAGTAAGTAATGCTGCAGATGAGCTAATCTGCAGTAGAATGAAATGGAACGTAATAGAACGAATGAGAAGAGAGGGCTATGAGGCCAAGATGAGAGACTCGGCCGAGGAGTAATTGTTCATACAAGAAAAACAAGATACAAACCTTCAGGAATTGATCATAGGAGAACAAGATGAGGACGAATGGACACTATCAACAAGAAGTACTCGTAAGTGATGTGAACCATACCAAAGAGGGCGGTAGATTGGGCAAAGCATAGTAGTAGTAATGATGAAGAGAGAAACAAGATTGTAACATCAAGAGATCATTGGTGATGGGAACAGCAACAGCAATGAGGACAACAACACAATGATATTTATGCCCAACAGGACTGCATCCTATAGTACTTCAGTGTATCTTAGTTACTTGTTAGTAGTCCGTCTGTTGAAGTTCAAGTGAGGCCCCAGTGGCTACCGAATATACACCAAAACATTGACTGTGGACGCAAAACATAACTGCCTGCTGACATGACACAAATATGTTTCCAGGCTCTGCCGGCTGCATACTGTATTTGGGAATGTCATGGTTGTGCACTCTTTGTGATGTGGCATCATTGGTCTGCTCATCCGACTATAACCACGTGACCTCCGTCTATTACCGTCACGTGGCATATAGGCATGTGTCGTCTCTCTTTCTACTGGCATGGTGGATTAAGCTGGTTTGACACGCAAGCAAAGTTGGATATGATGGTCAAAAGGTTATGCATCGAGCGTGTCGACTCGGACATCAAAATCTCTAGGTTCACAGGAAGATCCGCGCCCGGCATGCGATTGGTCACTGTAGGTGTCATTGGAAGTGGTCGCCTCAGCGGCTCCCATATGTGTTGAAGACAGGGAGATGTCAATGCAGAGACTACCTTGGCAATGCAACTCATTTCCCGACACTTGGATCTGTACTGGGCGGTGGTTTACTTTCCCTTTGTACTGTAACTCGTTTCCG
>JBBPTP010000677.1:0-13125 GCA_038094195.1 Pulveroboletus aff. carminiporus | reverse complement strand
TGAAGACGTGATAATGTGAAAATAAAGAGTAATCAGTAAATCTGGTACTGATAAGATAAAACTTAAGAGTGCCCATATTCTTAGTTCATAATCCATATCTGTAGTGCTTGTAGCTTTAGTAATCGTAATACACTATAGTGTAGAGTGCACCTGTAACAATAGTGCATTATGATTACTGAAGCTATAAGCACTACAGACATGGACTATGGACTAAGAACATGGACACTCTTAAGTTTTATCTTATTAGTACCAGATTTACTGATTATTCTTTATTTTCATATTATCATGTCTTCACATGTGCATATGGTCACATTTCACTTATTCACTTATTCACAACTTCATGATCACACTCTTGATGGAGTTACATTTCATGATCATCATGATCTCTATCTTTATGAGTCATGATCATAGATGAACCACACCTGATACTTGAGGCATTAGGCTATGTCTTCCATTCTACCACATCCATGCTTCTCATTCACATTAGATCCACATCTTATGTGTATGTTTATGCTTCTCTTCCATTTTTACTTATTAGATACACATTATAACATCATGGATGACACAGGATATCTCTAGATGAGATGTCCATAAATACAAAGACTAGTAGAGTATATATACAACCCATATAGAGCCAGAAGACTCTAACCAAGTCTTTCTAGGAGTTTTTCCCTATTAACAATAAGATTATTATCATCACTCCTCTACTTGTGTTCCCTAGCATAAGTTAGCTAGGTCAAGTCAAGCCCCTTGGTAAAGGATACCACAAGAGTAACAAGACACTCCTCTTGGGCAACTACTATTGTCTCTTGATGGCTATGCCTCAGGGGTTTAGGGTTGTTTCAGCCAGAGTGGCTCAACCTTTCCATGACTACGTATTCCAAAGATTTGAACTCTATGAGAGTATCATATTGAACAGAGGCCCACAGTTCTGCCTTTGTAAGGGAACTGGCATGGTTACTCAAATATGACATCCAGCTATCTACTGCTCACCATCCACAAACCAATGGTCAAATTGAACAGACCAATCAGGAGATTGAAACATATCTCCAGATCTTCTACTCCAATCATCCAAGAAAATGGGCAGAATTCATCACCACCACTGAGTTTCATCATAATTCTGTCATCCATAGCTCCACTAAGCAATCCCTGTTCTCCCTCATCTTTGGATATGAACCAAGATCTTTCCCACCACTTGAAAAAACCTTTATCCCCACATTAGAAGACAGACTGACATCTCTGGATCAAGCTAGAGCTGAAGCAAAGGCAACTATTTTACCTGTTTTGTTGCTTCACAAGCTTACTGTGCCTCCCTACCTCTTGCAGTTTTGCTTGCTTTGTCAGGATGGCAGCCAACTATACATATATGATGTCTGCCCATGTGCCATCTGCTCTCTTTGTGTACAGATTCCAGATGTGTTTGTGGACATTTTTACTAGTGATGATGTGCAGTTTATGTGTATGTTTTGCCATTGGAAAGGCAAGGAGTCTTGAAAGGCTACACCATATTTTGTAAGTAATAGTCTCTGAGTCTATTTAAGATAATGATTGACCTCAGCATTTTAAGGATTTTACCAAGGGGAAGAAGCTGATCTTTCCTTCTTTTTTGAAGGTCTCTGGATCATTCCAGTTAACTCTTCATGGACATGTCATCTGTCCCCATATGCTTCTAGTTGACCTTCATCTTGCAACTCTGCAAACCACAGTCCATATTTCAATAATTCAAGAGTGTCTTTGTGACTACTTCCCTTCAGGCCAGTTGGATGTGGTCACAATTTCCTTCAACCTTAGTACAGCAGTCAGGTCAGATTAGTGGCATGCTGCCTGCAAGGCATACATTGCCAAGATGGTGATCTCTTATGATCATGTTATATTTGTCCTTACTGACCATACAGACAATGACTTGAGAGATCCCTTCCTAGGTCTGGAAAAGTATGGAAAGGCTGTTTTTACATCAGTTGATCAGATGAGTGATCTGAGTGATTAGATTATTAGTGGCCTATATGATCATCTTTATCAATAGTTCCTCACTTTCTTGCTTAAGCCATTTATGGTGTTTTTACCAGACTCAACAATGTACATTCTTTGATACATTCTTGAAACTGGTTTAGACACTACAAGAGTAAGTGTATCCTTTGCAGCATGCTATCAAATCCATTTGCTGATCTTTCATTAGGCTTGAAGTCACTCATGCATTAGCATTTGATGCTCCATGTTTGATTTCCCTCAACATCTGTGAGTTACTCATGTGGCTCACTAAGGGCATTATCATTCATGGCCATGATTTTTCCTTATGCCTTGAATTCATTCTCAAGAATCTTCACAAGTTGAAAATGCATTCATCAATCATGCACATAACTGAAATCAAGGTTATCAAATATTTGTGAAGCAGCAAGGAGGTCAAGCCATGAAGAAAGCTACTTTCTGCTCAGTGTGAGCAGTACTGTTAGGCTTGGCTCAGATAGAGACAAGCAAAGCCCTTCAATGAATATATTGCCTTTGTAAAATGAAGGTAAGATACTGACGATGAGGTGTGAGGAATCGTGCACTGAAGGCAATGATGACAAGGATTCATTGTGCAAGTAAAGCAATGATGACAAGAGTACAAGAAAGTCATGTGATGAGCATAGACTTAGTGATGAGGAAAGATACTATCATGAAGGTAGCTCAGAAGTTCAGGGAGCATCCAATCAATGTGAAGGACGAAGACACACAGGAGGCAAAATAAGGGAGCTAGATTGGATGCTAACTATCAGAGGATACAAGAGATGATATCCAAGGGAGCTCTAGCTTGGGGAATAAAGGAATAATGATCAAGGGTTATATAGTGAAAGGTGATCTGCTTGAGTAAGCAGATCATGTGATTGAATAGAAAGTCATGGAACAAGGAAGAAGAACTTTCATGACTGTTAAGGTACTCATGTGACCATATGGATACTCACATGATTGGTAAGCAAAGAGTAAAAAGAAAAAGAGTATGCATGATATGGTAAGTCTGGAATGAGTCATAACAAGTACAGGATTATCATGCAGATATGGGCAAGTATTGCTGAGGATGCTGACTCAACCTATGTGTATGAGTATCCTAATAAGAAATGCAGTTGGATGGATGGCCAGAAATGTGGGCTGTCTCATAGGTTCATTCATTCATGCACTATAGATTCTGCTCTACTCCACAAAAACAGGGCTGGGTAGTCATCTTAATTGAAAGAGTTTATTGCAGTCTGATTTGTACATATATATATTGATAATCAATTGGCTGAGTCTTATAGCAGCCAAAGCATGCCTTTATTCTGCATAATGCTTTTGAGACAGTGTGCAACACTTTCAAGATATTTGAAACAGCATGTACTACTTTTGGGACAGCATGACTTTAGTCAGGAGTACAGTCCTTTTCAAATGACTTCAAAGTGCACAATACCTTCAGAAACTACTTTCCTCCATATCCAAGTCAATACTATTAGAAGCTTGGTCAAACAGGAACCACAGTTGAGTAAGAAGCACATAAAAATATTTAGGTCAGAATCAAACTGGGCAAGCAGCCACTGCATGGGTACTGAGCAAGGTAGAGCTTGAGCAAACCAGCAAAGTATACAAAGACATTACCTTGAATTCCAATGATAGGAAGGATGGTTAGAGAACTGCCACCAAACCTGTCACTCATCTTTGCACCACACTAGAGAAGACAAGAGTGGAGGTAGAAGATGCCATTGAAGTAAGCTTCACAACTGGGAGAACAACAAAGAAGGAGAGATACTTTGATAGTAAGTGACATCCTACTTGGACAAATGATGATGGCTATGCAATAACATCAGCATCTTCACATTATGCAAGCTTGTCTACCCACCATATTTGCCATCTCACAGAACCATTCACCCATGGCACAGCTAGAGAAAGAAGTGAGGTATGCAGAAGAGCAGCTTCTAATGTGATGGCAGCAATAATGATGGAGTACCTCATGAAATCATTTTCCTCAAGAGATCTGACAACTCAAGTTGGGCAATGGTGAAACACTTCTGGCCAACAGTAATATAGACATGGTAGAGTTTCTTGACCTCCTCATTATCCTTATTCCATTGTTTCTGGTTTTTGATTGCAACAGTGGTTTTACCAGTCTGACAGTCACCAATGGTAAACTCACATTGACCACAACTGGTGGGAATCATGATGTTAATTGGCTTGACCAGTCATCATGGGCTAGTTGACAGAACAATGAGAAAGAATACTGGGAGACTTCAAGGAAGCACAGTAACATTCAGTGGCTTGAATGGAACTCTTGGCATTGATTTGGTTACAGAGAGCATCTACAACATGATCAAGAAGATCAGGGCTGACTGGAACATTGATAATTTGACCAGTCCATTTGATGACATCACTCTTCTTGATAAAATGGTTGTTATCAAAGGTGGAGATGCCAACATTGTTGGCCTTCAAGTTCACTATTTTCTCAGCTGCATGTAATTGTTAGTGCTTGTGTTAGTGAAGTGGAAGATGACATCTCTACCTTGTGCTAAGTTTGAGATCTCAAACAGGTTCATTGGATACCATTACTGATGTCTAAATAAGGAAGGTTAGAAAAGAGGTGGTTATACAACCTAGTTAAGATATTTGACAGGGCTATATAAGACCATACAATATGATGTGGCTACATGATGGGTTCAGTTCATAGCAGTTTAGAGTCATTTTGAAACAGTAAAAAAAAGATATATTATGTATAATTAAAATATACATCTTGAAACAATATAGAGCTGTTGTTATCATTGTCTAGTGGTTGCTCACAGTTTTCTCATGGTAGAACATACAGAAAATGATTATGTCATGTATGCATTTTCAGGCACATATAGATGTACTGTTGTCCAAAGTGTTATATGTCATTTTTAAATTGTTGTGCTAAATATAAGTGCACTTTAACAGCCATAAAGTCATTTCACAATCCTGCATGTCATTTGAGTTCACACTGCATCATGTAGTTAATTAGCAGTACAACATGTCACAAATCTGGTTGAATACATATTTTCCCACAATTGTACATTTTATATCATCCATCATCATCACCACTGATCCACTAATCAGCTACTAGGTCATGTCAGCTCACTGGGCCAGCATGTTCTTTCTGGTCCTCATAGCCCATATTGATGACTTCATTCAAGCTCATGGGAACCTCAAGTTGTGAGCTGAGATCCTCAAACACTGCCATGATGAGATTGTTAAGTCTCCACTCAACAGTGAGATTGAGCTAGAGCTGCCAAAACATCTCAAACTTGTATGTCTTCCATCTACTCTTGTCAATTTTTACAGCTTATTTGTTGTAGCAAATCCAACCAGAGTTCTTCCAGCACCTGAAAAAGGGTGATCAAGCTAAGGAAGAATCTGTGATATGTGCTAAAATCAAACAGGTGGGGGAGGCATTGACTCCAGAGGACCATGAAATTGCTAGTCATCTGACTGATGTGGGAGACTACAGCAAGCCCTGAGACACTTACTGTGCAACTCAGAGGATTTTCAAGGATGAGGTGGATGAAATTGATCAGAAAGCAAGGGACAAGAATAACAAGAAGAACTTCAGTGTGCAAACAAAGGCTCTGAGAGGATGATGGAATACACTTCCCAAAGAAAAAGAAAAAGCAGAATCCATGGCAAAAAAATGAAATGAGGGCAGAGCATCAAAGGAGAAGCAAGCTTTGTATGTGATAGTTGGTTAGCAGTTAGCTTTTGATGACTGAACATAATAGCTATTGGAAAAAAAATCTCAAGAGAGAGGCAACATAGTTCATCAACACCCTCCATTGCTCAATGGGGGTTCACACAGTTATCATTGCTGCATATCAAGTGAATGATGGAACTAAAACAACAATGTGAGTGAAATTGCACTACTTTATTCATGTCTACTGAATGGGGTGCACTTGTTTCTAGACTATTGTCCCCTGGTTGCTCAAAGATATTCTCCATGGTCTCTAATGATGTCAAGACCTAGGTCAGGCAAGGGGCAGAATTACTAGCCAATTATCTTGAAGGTGAAGGTGTATACACTATTTATTTGAGGAATAAGCAATTTAGGCCCAGTAGATGAGCCTGATGACTCTGAGGATGGCAATCACAAGAAACTTCCTGATGTGGCTATTAATGACAATGGCCATCTACTCCTTCCTAAAGATATAAACATTTATCATAAGGCATGACAAGATATAGCCTGAGAAATCTTTCGACTAGCTTATGGTTCATGATCATTTATTCTATGCTAGCTATATAGGTATTGAACTTGCTATCTAGTGAAGGTGGCCCAAAGGGAAAGGGTTATGGTTCTCTGGCTGCTTCTTGTGAAATCTCCAGGAGAATATCTTGACATGGAGTGCATGCTGGACAGCTTTGTTGTAACTGATCTGTTACAATCATTTGTCCTCTTAGTGTGCATCTCTTTTCTCTTCCTTTTGCAATCACTTGCTCTTAGTCTTTTATGACAATAGATTCACTTAGTTGTCTACATTTCAACTCCAGTTCATGTTGAGACAAGCTTATCCAAGTATGCTTTATTATTGTTTCTTTTGTGCTCACTTTTTCATACTACTATTTTATCTTTTCACTTCTTGACTCAAATCTACTCCATAGTTCCTTGTTGCCCTTATCCCAACTCCATAGTTACTTACTCACTATGGTTACCTCTTGCTATTCTCATTGATTACTTATGATGATTACCATTCCTCTTTATTGTTAGTTACTTACTATGATAGTCTATTACTTATCTCAATACTATAGTTACCTTCAGTAGTATTTCCTTACTTTGAATACATTCCATATCTATTACCTAGCACAACTTAAGTTTTACTAGAGGATGTTGCAACTCTTCGTGAGCTCCTTCCTTTAATAGAATCTCCCTAGAGTCTTGTTACTCCTAGCATCAAGAACTCACTGTCTAGTGTTCTACACAAGGCATTGCAGCACTAGGCCTAACATGATCCATCAAAGTTCACTAAGTCAGTATTGGATTGACTTTGGTCTCACTGGGCTGCTCATAACAAAAAGGACAAGCCTATCTTCAGATTTCTCAAAGCATGGGATAATGATCTGCCATTTGGACTACCTAAAATTGAATGACAACCACTGTGGAAAAAGTGTCTATATACTGAGATTGATGACTTTGACTCTAATGATGTAGAATTGATGGCTGGAAAGGGTAAGGCTGCTGATGAAGTTGGTCCATCTTCATCAAGCCATCAAGCAAAGTGATTGTGTTTGTCAGGCCAACCTGAGATGTCAGAGGATGAAAGTTCTGCTGCCAACCAACATGACCATTTTTCTTACATGCAAGGCTTATTGAAGGACACTGATTGTATCAAGCTCATCAACATTCTTTTGTCACTCTCCATTCATGTTAGTGTTATACCTAGCACTTGATGCTAGGATTAACTTGACTCAAGGGAGATCTGACTAAGGAAGATGTTATAATCCTTTTTCTTTGTTCTTCCATTGCTCTCCTCTGCTTCATACAATCTACCATCCTCTTCAGAATAGTACAATCTATGATGACTTACTTTCTGTTTATTATCTCTCCTTTACATCCTTGACTAGTTCTTCTGTGAATCAGCTCTATGGCAAGCAGTCTCTTTCTTATCTTTTTACCTTGTCTTTGTTAAGAACATTTATTCCTTGGCCAATTCTATTACATCAGCCTCATAGTTTCTATCTTCCTCATTATTCCATAGTCTTCTACAGTGTTCTGCTATGGCTTAGTCAATCTGCAGTATCTTTTCTATTATATCTCTCCTAGGCCAGCCCTATACTAAATCAGCTATCACTATTTAAACTGTAGTATCACATCATGTAATCCTTTTCTTCACTTTGAATCTATTGTGTATATTCACCTAGTATTTAGTTTGATTAAGAACATTGCAACTCTTCATGAGCTCCTCCCTTGGTCAGACCATCACTCGAGTTAGAGTTATCTCTAGCATTCAAAAGCTAGGCCTAACAGGAGGAGCTCACAAAGAGTTACAATGTTCTCAGACAGATGTTATTTGCTAGGCAAGATGACAGTAGATTTGAAGTGAAGAAAAGGATTACATAATATGAGATAGTGATAGCTAATTTAGTATAGGGCTGGCCCAGAGAAAGATATAAATAGAAAGATACTACAGATTGACTAAGCCATAGTAGAATATTATGGAAGACTATGGAACAATGTGAGCAATAGGAACTACAAGGCCAATGTAAAAGAATCAGCCAAGGAGTGATTGTCTGGAATAAGAGAATGAGATAGCATACTCTCAGGAATTAAGTCAGAGAGAAATCAATAAAGGATGAAGCAAAGAAACTAGAAGTAAGAAATGTATGTAGACATAACAGGTTATTCCCAATAGGATGTTAGATTGTTTGAAAGAGATGATATTGACAGAGGAGCTAAGAAAAAGAATTGTAACAGTTAGTACCTGCCCATTTTTTGTCTCAAATTGGTGATGGTCTGCTAAATAATCTTTCAGAATTCTTCATCCTCTGATCCACCTATATCCAAGGCAAATTTGTCTATTTGGACATCATGGCATTGGGCTAGAAAGTATCTCCCCAGCAAGCTCCACAGTGCTGGTGATGAGTTTTGGCTTGTTACTGGTATGTTTCAGAAAGCCAAGTTTGCTGATCACAACAATAGTACTTCTGTTGTCTTAGGTCTTGGGCTATTGCTTTGAGAGTGTTGGCAGGCTGTCAAAGCAGAACCAGATTCTGACATCCCTGATTTTCTTTGTAACTCAAGGCTTGGAGTTGAAAGGGCAGCAGATGTTGTGGCTGTCATCAATAATGTTTGCAGCTGGTTTATGAATGGAAAGAATGCAAAGCATAACAGATCTGAAGAAAGATCTGTAGGTTTGAGGTCAGATGAGGTGGAGATGTCATCTGAGTGGATAAAAGGAGCTGGTATGATCAGACACAAGAAAACTGTGGAGGTAAGAAAACAGGATGGGATAGAGAAGGACAAAGCTGGAGATGAAGGCAAAGAAGTGGGATGAGTGTTATGTCAATCTGATGTACAGAGATTTTGGCTAACACTTGTCATGTGCTAGCAATACTTTGAGATGAGACTAAGACAAGTCTGCCAAGCAGACAGCTTGGATTCCAACAAGAGTATAGACAGGAGGGTGTAGACTGAGCAGAGAAGCAACCAGATAGATTGCAGAAGGTTGAGAATAGAGAAGCAGAGAGTACAAGCTACTGGTCTTAAGTAGTGATAAGCAATTCTGCTGACCTAAGTAGTTGATAGAAGGAAATGAAACATGATGGAATATGGTGACAAGACATGGATTATGAATCTGGTGTAAAGAAAATCAGATTTGGGAGTTAGCATCTGATGACATTGCACATGAATTGTTACATGACTCTGACCATCTGAAGAAGAAGAAGTGGAATGGTCTTAGAGGGAAATGATAGCAGGAACAAAAGAAGACAAGATAATAAGAAAGTGTACCTAGCTATACCTGATGATACTGAAGTGGATAGTTTGAGATGGGAAAGAAATGAGTAGCAGATGTTGCTGAGGGTAAAGAATCATAACATTATTTCCTTTGTATAATTAAACTCCTGGTTCAATAAATACCAAGTCTGCTTCTAGTACAGAATTCCAAAATCTAAGAGGTAGGTAGGGAGCAATTGATCTCAAAAATGTCCTCTGCTTGATCTGGGGTAGCAACTGCAATACAGTTGTCTACAACATGCCCACCTTCATTACAAAGTGCACAGATGTGCTGGAGGCAGAATCTGTCCACATGTTTCTGATTATGACAAAAAGAGCATTGGGTTCAGAGACAAGAAGTCTGAGGATATCCAGGAGTAGATTGGTGACAGCTGGGACAGATATACAGTGGGCAATCCTCTCTATAGTGACCTCACAGATGGCATTAAAAGCATTTGGTGAGGGTTGAGGCTGGTCTTCTAGTAATAATGGGAGAAAGAGTCTGAGTGGAGGATGACAGTATGGATAGGCCTCTTCCAATGGGGATTCAAAAGGACCAGACTTGCTTGATGTTTTCCTCAATTCAGATAGGATATGTGTTGACAGTAGTGGACATTTTGAATTGATCAGATTGGGAAGAGACAGGGGAGAAAGTGATGTGTTTGATGAGTGAATGAGGAGGTATGGGGAGTGGATCTTGTTGGGGGTTATTCAGTGCTTCAGACAGGTAAATGTATTGATCTTATTCATCTGGCATCATAGCAAGATAGATTTTGTAGAAGGTGGGATATATGATGGAAGGTGGGATGTTTTTGACATATGAGTGGAATCCATGGTGATGGAGAGTGGTTAGGACTTGGTTGGAGAGATCAGAGATGAGGGTACAAAGGAGTAAGCCAAAGTTTGCTGGTAAATTGCTGGGAGCAGATAGGAAATGATATTGTTGTATTCTGAAAACAGTATGAAATAATCGAATAAGTTCATGTGTGACAATGTCTTGATCATAGAGGTGGATGCTTTCTACTGTGCTTGGAAGGATTTTGTCTGATAGAATCACAGAATAGAGGGTGGAATTGTCAGCAAAAGGCAAGTTGGAAAGACTTTTCACAAGCATATGAAAGAAGATCTTAATGAAAATAAGGAGGAGGATCAAGACAAGGAGATAGATGGCATTTTCAAGATAGATAAAGTCGATGGGGTTCATTCAAGAGGGATACTCATGAAGAGACACTGTTTTAGTTCCTTGGATGAGTTTCTATCTCAGATTATTTGCCTTTTTATATGTAGATAAGATGGTCCATGCATGTTTTAGGTTAGATTCAGATTCCCAGATATCTTCCAATGAGGGATATCCTTTTCATGTGGTCAGATACTGTCTTCTTGCTACAGTTTTTTGATGTGACCTAATATGGTTGACTTTGTATTCCTCTTTGGAGTTGACAAGGTCTGGCAGGGGTCAGGGGAAGTTTGATCCATATGTAGTGGTTTTCTTGTATGGAGATAGAAGTAAGACATGGAAAACCTCATGGATGCACCAAGTGGATGGTAGTTTGAGTCAGTAAGTGAGTGGAGATAGGACTTAAGTGATCTCAAATGGTCCATACCATTTGAGACTGAGTTTTCTGGATGTTAGATTGAGTTGAAGGTTAGTGGCTTCCAGCCATATCTTGTCCCCTACTTTCCAGGGAGATAATTGGGAGGTAGACCTTCATATCATGGCTAGATGGGCTGACTCATGAGTGGCCTTGGCTTCAGCCCTAGCTCAGTCTAGAAATGACAATCTATCTTCAAGTATGGAGATAAATATTTTTTCAAGAGATGGGAAAGACCATGGTTCATATCTGAAGATAAGAGAGAAAGGGAATTGCTTGGTGGAACTGTGGGCAACAGAGTTGTGGTGGAATTCAGCAGTAGTAATGAAGTCCACCCATTTCTTAGAGTGGTTGGAGTAGAAGATTTGGAGGTAAGTTTTGATTTTCTGGTTGGTCCATTCAGTTTGGCCATCAGTTTGTGGGTGGTAGGCTGTAGATAGTTGGACATTGTATTTAAGTAACCATGCTAGTTCCCTTGTGAAGGCTGAAGTGAACTGTGGTCTTTTGTTCAATATAATAGTTTCATGGAGTTCAAACCTCCAGAATACAAAATTGTGAAATAGTTGAGCAATTTCAGCTGTATCAACAGTTTTGAGACATGGTGTGAGGATTATCCCCTTTATAAGTCCATGGTCTACCACAATCATGAGTGAATTATATCTGTTAGAGAGGGGAAGGTTCATAATGAGGTCAACTGAAACCTGTTTGAAGGGAAGAGAATGGGATGATGGGATCAGATTGAGTAAAGAGACAGTTGGATGAGTGTTGACCTTGTTCTGCTGGCAGGTCACACAACCAGATACAAAGTTATTAACAAACATGGATAGTCCAGGCCACCAGAAGTCCTTTTCGAGTGTGTCACTAGAGCACTCGAGTCGATGTCCGACTCATGGTTTTCCGACTGCGTCCAAACTAGGTAATGCCCAAATTGCGGTGTAGCTTTTAGTCCTGCTGTTTCCAAGCAGTCCTGAACACCGCCTAACCCACAGAAGTGCGTCGTCCTCCCCCCCTCAATTTGTCATCGTCGTCATTGTGGTAGTGAGTACACCGTTGTGCCGCCAAATTCCCAAGTTCACACACACTTCGAGAGGTGGCGAGAGGTCACTTCGTCCCACCTTCGATACAACGAACTGTGTCGAACTGTGGCTAAAACAACACTTCGCTTCACCTCAGTTCACCTCGCGGCAACACTAGACACAGCGGGTGTACAATAAAACTCCACTCGAAGTCGGGCGAGGCAGGACCATCGTTATCGACCTCATCCAATCTTTACCATACTTGCATGTAATTCCACTCACTTAGTACGACAAGTACATAGCCGATCTAATTCTGATGAAGATACTGTCACGTAGTAAATATTCACCCGCACACCGGTGGGTCGCTGGGGCTTGTCATTACTGAGCCCGCGCCTCGCTTGTCGCTGCGGCATTGACACAGTATGGCAAGTATGACAGGGCGTGACAGAGCTTATCATTACCCTACCCATTTGCACTTGTCGCACCGGAATCGTGCCGCAGACCAACACAGTTGTCGAAAAAATATGAATCTTTCCCGGGCTTGTACTAGTAGAGCAGCTTGTTTCACACATCCGCGTGCAGATCCGATGCAGAAAGGTGAGGAGTTGATGGCGCTATAGTCGAAACACTGAAAACCTTGTCATATCTGTACCAATGATAGTAAATCGCGGCTCGGCTGTACTGGTACTGACTGTCCTTGACTCTATAGATCCTAGCAGCATCTATGCAGAGTTTAAAAAACTAACTAGTATCCTGCATACTCGTCTCATGTCCTTGCAACGTACGTTCGCGACCCCAGTCTCCCGACGAAAGGGATCACGAATCTCGCGCGTAGAAAGGTCAACGCTTTCGTTAGCTCCTGCAACCTAACTGACTACAGGCTACT
Organism: Pulveroboletus aff. carminiporus; assembly: GCA_038094195.1. Classification (NCBI taxonomy): domain Eukaryota; kingdom Fungi; phylum Basidiomycota; class Agaricomycetes; order Boletales; family Boletaceae; genus Pulveroboletus; species Pulveroboletus aff. carminiporus. Next base: position 195 of record JBBPTP010000677.1, on the reverse strand, counting down.
TGTTCAATCACCTCGAACAAACGAATTAAGACCGCCACCAGCGGGATAGCGAGATAAGATACCAACAATAGACGAGTAGCAAATAACCAGAATAAGAGCAGAGATCGTGTACGCGTATGCAAGCCGATTCAGACGAAACGAAACGAAACGAACGAACAAGAAAAAACACCTTCCTTTACGACCTCCCCTTGGCCC
>JBBPTP010000676.1:0-14841 GCA_038094195.1 Pulveroboletus aff. carminiporus | reverse complement strand
GGCATAAGGCTATGTCTTCCATTCTACCACATCTATGCTTCTTATTCACATTAGATCCACACCTTATGTGTATGTTTATGCTTCTCTTCCATTCTTACTTATTAAATACACATTGTAACATCATGGATGACACAGGATATCTCTAGATGAGGTATCCATAGATACAAACACTAGTAGAGTATATATACGACCCATGTAGAGCCAAAAGACTCTAACCAAGTCTTCCTCTGGAGTTTCCCCTATTAACAATAAGACTATTATCATCACTCCTCTATAAGCAGTACCCAGTCTGTTAGACCTCTAGTTCCTAGTCTATAAGCAAGACTAGTAAAGCCCTTGGTAAAGGATACCACAAGAGTAACAAGACACTTCTCTTGGGCAACTACTATTGCCTCTTGACGGCAACGCCTCAGAGGTTTAGGGTTGTTTCAGTTTTCATATGAGCTGTCATATGCTGGAGGAGGGTTGAGTCTAAGCTCAGCAGGTCTAGATGTGGTTGACATAGGAGTGGCGGCACGAGGCGGACTGGGTGGGCTAGGACTGGAGGGTCTGGAAGCAGGTGGACTGGAAGAATGAAATTCAATGTCTTGAGGAGATGGCAATCTAGAAAGATTTATCGAGGTGAATTGCGAGGTTAAAAGTAGAGGGTTGCGGCGAGGGCATGGTGCAATTACTGGATTGATCAAGAATGAAGTTCCAGCAATACGATGTCTGGACGATCCCGGGAGCTGGACTGGAGGTGACTGGGGAGACTCTTCCTCATCACTGAGAGGTGGTCGAATAGTTCTTCTGGACATGGTGGGTACTGGAATGTCCTACTCCTAAATAGAAGGGACGACGGGAGATTCTCAACCTTTTGTTACATCAAGATGACGTACAGGATTCCATTGCTTGTGCTGAGCACTAGCAAGGGTTCTGACTAAGACTAGGACTAGGACAAGACTGCCAGACGGGTGAAGCAACTACAAACTATCAAACAACCCTATACAGGATTGCTAGTTGTCGAAGTCAAAAGAGATGAGAGAGAAGTAAGAATAGAGGGTCGAATCAAGGAATTCCCCACTTGTAGTGATGGATATCAGAAGAGAACTTGATTGGAGACTTTGCGTCAAAGTCCTGGCTTTATATACTACATGGAGTATGTATCTGTTTGTACTTATTTGTGTATGTAAATAGTCCATATTTGGAATTATATATTCATAAGGAGTAATCGTAGGCTGTACTTAATGTCCATGCATAGGCTTGTGGCGTATCTTTGTAATGGTGGTAATTAATAACATGATGCACACATGTTGTGTGGCAGAATGGAAGTTCGGAAGCATGATGGACACGTTGTCCGTTATTATCGTGAGAATAGAAGTCAAGAGACTTCTAGATGGAAATGAAAAGAATCATGACTTAATGAGAGTGTGGGTCAAGGGTTCGTTACCCTTGATGCGTGACTTGACTTGGAGAAATAAAGCGATCATGCTTAGTAAGCTGCTTAGTCAGTGAGCTTAGTCATTGTTCTCATGAAAAGATGTTAAGTCCCGAAGGACATGGTATTGCAATAGACAGCGTTTGTAACAATGGGCAGCTTGAATTCTCACAGCAGAATAGACAAAGAGGGCACAGACTGAGCAGAGGAGCAACCTAGGTAGATTGCAGAAGGTCGAGAATGCTCTAACTACTACAAGAGCATGACTTTAAGTAGTGTTCAGCAATATCGCTTAGGTAAGGAATAATAGAACGCCATGGAAGTCGATGGAAAGAACTATGGTAATCAGAATTATGAACCCGGTATAAAGAGAACCAGATTTGGGAGAAGTCGTCCGTTGCCATCGCACACACACATTACAGGACTCCGACCGTCAGAATTAGAAGGGTAAAAAGGAAAGCAGTCTTAGAGGATCAAGAGTTTTGGAGCAAAAGGAGATAAGCAAATAAGAAAAGACTGGTACCCTGATTGGAGGATACCAAAGTGGATTGTCTGTGAGACCAACGATACAAGCAGTATGTGGGAGTGAATGTATAAAATTGTAACATGCAGAGGAAGATAATTGTAACAATTCCTTGGTTATCAATTTGGATTCTTATATACCTAAGTATATGTTTGTTCTTATTTGATCTATTATTCAAATATAGTTATGAACAGCTATAAGGCTATAAAGCAGAGATTAAAGAAATGAAGAAGACATGAGGTGTAACAAATCAATATGGAAGAGAAGCATAGCAATGCATAGCCATAGAGTAAAGAGTAGTGATAATGAAATGCATGAGGCATAGAAATGGAAGTGTACAAATAAGGTTAAGTTCTATCATCTAAGGTTCAATAGATCTGGATGTATAATGTCATAAGTTACAGGGTGTCAGTGTTAAGCTTGGCTCAGGTAGAGACAAGCAAAGCCCTCTTAGAGATAATAGAGATGATGACAGATGAGAAGTCATGCTAAGCTAGCAATGATGATGAAGGTATGTCATGCAACAATAGCAATGATGATGATGTTACAGCACTATGGATACGGACTACGGACTACAGATATGGACTACAGACTACAGATACGGACTAAGAACATGGACACTCTTAAGTTTTATCTTATCAGTACTGGACTTACTGATTACTCTTTATTTTCACATCTTCACATGTGCACATAGTCACATATCACTTATTCACCATTTCACAACATCACAATTATCACTCTTGATGGAGTCATGTTTCACAATCATCACGACCCCTATTCTTATGAGTCACAATCATGGACGAACCACACCTGATGCTTGAGACATGAGGCTATGTCTTCCATTCTACCATATTTATGCTTCTTATTCACATTAAATCCACACCTTATGTGTATGTTTATGCTTCTCTTCCATTCTTACTTATTAGATACATATTGTAACATCATGGATGACACAGGATATCTCTAGATGAGGTGTTCATAGATACAAACACTAGTAGAGTATATATACGAACCATGTAGAGCCAGAGGACTCCAACCAAGTTTCCTGTGCTTTCCCCCATAAATAAGAACTATTATCATTACACATGACTCTGGTTCCTAGCTTGTAAGCAAAGCTAGTCAAGTCAAGCCCTTGGTAAAGGATACCACAAGAGTAACAAGATACTTCTCTTGGGCAACTGTTATTGCCTCTTGACGGCTACACCTCAGGGGTTTAGAGTTGTTTCAGATGAGGGTATGTTGTGCAATGATAGCAACAACAATGAGGGTATGTCATGCAATAATAGCAACAACAATGAGGGTATGTCATGCAATAATAGCAACAACAATGAGGGTATGTCATGCAATGATAGCAACAACAATGAGGATACAAGGAAGTCTTGTGAAAAGCAAAGACTTAGTCAAGATAAAGGATACTATTAAGAGGTGAAACAACTCTAATAGCACTAGGCCTTCAGGTTACCACTAGGAAGCATAGACTTAAGAGAGTCAAGAAGTGAAGGGGAAAACCCAAGAGGATCTAACTGAGGATCCCTTGGTCGTTGATTTAGGTCTTTATATACCCTACTATATGTTTGTACATATTTGGTCCATTATTCAAATAAGGGTATGAACAGCCATAAGGCTGTGAAACAGAAATGAAATACATAAGTGATGTGGCATATCAGAATGGAAGAGAAGCATGATGCATAGCCATAGGATAAAAGGTAATGGTAATGAAATGCATGAGGCATGAAATGAAAGCATACATATAAAGTTAAGTTCTGTCCAATAGAGTTCAATATGTCTAAATGCATAATGTCATTAGTCACACAATGTCAAGCATTGTGCTGTTGTGAAATCGTGAAAGTGTTATCGATGTTTAGGGCAGGGTTGGTTCAGACTTAGCAGATATAAAGATAAAGAGAATCATGATGTCGTGTCTTTGGAGTAATTGATTTGAGCTGCAAGCCTAACGACAAGCATTAGACTTGAGTGGCTAGTTTAACCTCATTGCGGAGGAGCTTTAATCAGAATTTGAATAAGTTACAATGTTGCAAAAAGAGTGTTTGTAACAAGAGGTAGCCTGAGGATTTCAGGAGTGTCCAATCAATGTGGAGGACAAAGACACACAAGAGACAAAACATGAGGAAGCTAGATTGATGACAAGCTACTGAAGTACAAGTGAAAGTACTCTGAGGGAGCTCTAGCTTGGGGAAAGAAAGAGAAAAAAATATAACTATATAGTGAAAGGTGATTTGCTGAGTAAGCAAACCATGTGACCAAAAGAAAAGTCATGAAAGGGAGAAGAAGGAATTCTATGACTGAGAGGGTACTCATGCAACTGTAAGGGTACTTGCATGATTAATAAGTAAGGCAAAATGAGAAAAGAGTACACACAACTAGATGGCCTGGGAGTAAGTTGTAACAGTCAGACACCATGCTGTCATGAAGTCATGAAGAGTTAATGGAGTTAAGGGTAGATGTGTTCAGACTTATCGGATGTAAGGATGAAATGAGACAGGGCTTGGGGTAATTGATTTGAATGACAAGTCTAACAACAAGCATTAGACCTGCATGACATAGTTTAATCTCATTGCAGAGAAGCATGAATCAGAGTTTGAATAAGTTAAGACATTGCAAAAAGTGCATTTGTAACACCCTCTGCACTGCAACTCAAATTTTTCAGAGTCTCATTACCCATGCACACCACTGTAACACTTGGCATAGTTTAGTGAGTAGCATCAACAACATTCTCATTGCATCTAAATGGATAGTTAGATTTCATTACTGAACTGTGATTTCAGGGGAAAGTAAATGAGGAGTCTCCTCCATGGCACTGGTCTGGATGAAAAGGAATGACTTCATCAGCAAATTACCTAGTTAGATACAGAGCTCACAGAGCCACAGGCTATTACAGACCATCACAGACTTTTACAGTGTAGTTTTGCTAGGATAAAATTGTAGTACAATGAAAATAAACCAATTTTAAGCACTTTTAATTCTCTGTATAGAGGGGGACCTTTCTGTTACTCTGTGGCAACTGACACATACTGTATAGTGTCTCACAGTACCGTGCAGCTAACTTGGAATTTGCTGATGTGAGATGGATTCCAGTAGGATAATAGCCAAAGGTCTGACCAACAGACACCATATTCCTTGAATAGCTTTTCATGTTCTGCTATAGTTAAGGCATCTCTCCAATGCTTGGCATAATGGTGAAGCTTGATCTTGTCTTGGGCCACTCAATTTTTGAAATCCACGTGACTATAGCTATTCTTGTGATAGCAGTTGCATGCATTACAGATGAAATGACTATGGACCCTGGCAAACTCAGAGAGATGTCAAGCAGCAAGGAGATCACAAATGGCAAGAACAATAGCACTACATGTAACTCATCCATTGGGATAGTTGGCTGTTCAGAAATATCAAACACCTTTTTCCCATGAAGAAGCAAGGTTGTGAATGAGTGGGTGAATATAGTGGTTCAAATGTTTGAGTGACAGTTGGGCAGGACTGGAGATAATGCCAGCTGTTGAAAAGTCATGCACTGGGAATGCAACTTGCTTGTAAGGCATGATGAAGTGATGGTGGTTATTTGTGATAGCAAATAAGGTAAGCTATGTGAAATAACCCTAAACCTCTGAGGCATAGCCATTAAGAGGTAACCATAGTTGCCTAAGGTAAGTGTCTTGTTAACCTTGTGGTATCCTTTACCAAGTGATCTTGACTAGCTTTGCTTACAAGCTAGGAACAAAGGATATGTATGATAATAGTTATTCTTCTAGTGGGAAATACACAAGAGAACTTTGTTAGAGTTCCTTGTACTCTACATGGGTTATATATATACTCTATCTATGTTTGTATCTATAGATATCTCATCTAGAGATATCCTGTGTTGTCCATGATGTTACAATACATATCTAATAAATAAGAATAGAAGAGAAGCATGAACATACATCTAAGATATGGATCTAATGTGAATAAGAAGCATAGTTGTGGTAGAATGGAAGACATAGCCTGATGCCTCAAGTATCAGGTGTGGTTTGTCTATGATTGTGACTTATAAGAATAGGGGTTGTGATGATCATGAAGGGTGACTCCATCAAGAGTGAGATCGTGAAGTTGTGAAAATATAAATAAGTGATATGTGACCATGTGCACATGTGAAGACATGATAATGTGAAAATAAAGAGTAATCAGTAAAACCAGTACTGATAAGATAAAACTTAAGAGTGTCTGTGTTCTTAGTCCATATTTGTAGTGCTTGTAGCTTCAGTAATTGTAATGCACTATAGTGTAGAGTGCACCTGTAACACTATATAAGCTAGTGGTATTTACTGTATAGTAGCACAGCCACAATATGTACAAGGACCAAATGATATGCAATATACACAACACCAGCCAGATATAGGTTCTCTGGTTTGTACCTGATATTGATGGATAGATTGAAATACACCATTGATATTATACCAGATGACTTCTTTGGGCCATGAACTTTCATGCCTTTTGGGTGAAAAAAGTCAACATGCAATGCAAATGCATACCATCCTTTATCACCTCTGTTAACAAATAAGCTTTCTGGAGTTGGCCCATGGAATTCTTGCAAGGATTGAGCCTCAAAGGAATGCTTGATGAATCAGGGTGGAGATCCAGATAGAGATGCAACAAGATTGTCACAAGACTGATCATAAGTTTTTTGATGTTAGGTCAGGATAGGAGGCTGGTGAGATAGTCATTGAAGTCATGATATATGAAAGTCTTCTTTGGAGCATGTCCACTAGCTGTACATATTTCAAGTAATGGTTCCCCATATTTGGTTTCTGAAGTAGGGCAATGAGTACAAGTCTCTGGGTAGACTGGTATGTCAGAGTCAGAAGAGTATGTTGACACATAGATATAATGGCATGTGCAAGTAGCATAGACAACTGTCTTGTAATTGAGATTGAATTTTGCAAGAGCACTCTCGATCATAGTCAGTATTTGCCTGATAACATTTTCATAGGAGAGACTGAGGGTACCATCAGGCCATTGAAGTGTCAAGTAGACCAACAGAGACAGGGAATTAAGAATGAAGCTGGCACCATGCTCATTGATGTCCATTACAATGCTATAAACTAGCTCAATTACAAGCACAACCTGCATGACAATGCTCATGCATTCAACAGGGCTGTGGTATTGTTCATCTTCAATATTTTTGTCAAATTCTGGGATTAATATAGTGTATGAAAGATGCTTACTGGTATGAAATATGATGGGATCAAGGGACTTGATGGAAGGTATCTGAGTCCTTGATCACAGCTCAAGGTCAAGCTGATCCAGAGTCCGAGTGACCTTATTTTTACAGTACTTGATAGTGACTGTATTTCATCTAATTCCATTCAAAGTGAAACAACTACAAACTAAAGAATAACCCTATATAGGATTACTAGTCGTCGAGATCAAAAGATATGAGAATGAGAAAGAGTAGAGGGTCGAATCAAGGTGTTTCCCACTTGTAGTGATGAACAACAAAAGAACTTGATTGAAGACTTTGCATCAAAGTCCTGGGTTTATATACTACATGGGGCTTATACTTATTTGTATGTATTGTGGGTAAGTAAACAGTCTGTGTTAGGAAACATATATCCATAAAAGATAATTATAAGACTGTACTTAATGTCTATGCATAGGCTTGTGGCGTATCTTTGATATAATGGTAATTAATGACATGTTACACACATGTTGTGTGGGAGAATGGAATTTAGGAAGCATGATGGACATGTTGTCCATTATGATCATGGGTGTTACAAACGCTCTTTTTGCAACATCGTAACTTATTCAAACACCGATTAAAGCTCCTCCGCAATGAGGTTAAACTAGCCACTCAAGTCTAATGCTTGTCGTTAGACTTGCAGCTCAAATCAAGTACCCCAAAGTTACGACGTCATGAACTCCTTATTCTTCTACCTGCTAAGTTCGAATCACACCTGCCCTAAACCCCGCTAACACTTCACGACTTCACGACAGCATGATGCTTGACATCGTGTGACTCATGACCTGACGCTTTAGGACTAATGGAACTTTAATAGACAGAACTTAACTTTATTTCGTACGCTTCCATTCTATGCCTCATGCATTTCATTCCCGCTACCCTTTACCCCATGGCTATGCATCATGCTTCTCTTCCATTTGATACGCCACATGACTCATGCTTTCCTCATTGTTTTAATCTCCGCTTCACAGCCTTATGGCTGTTCACACCTCTATTTGGATAACGGACCAAATACGTATAAACCTGTACTCTAGTATATAAGGACCCGAATTGACGACCAAGGAATCCTCAGTCAGATCCTCTTGGATATTCCCCTCATCTGTTCTCTTAAGTCTAAGCTGCCTAGTGGTAACCTGAAAGCTCTAGTAGCAATTAGGGTTGTTTCAATGGGAATAGAAGTTAAGGAACTTCTACATGGAGATTAAAGAGAATCATGGCTTTAAGGAGTGTGGGTCAAGAGTTCGTTACCCTTGATGCATGACTTGACTTAGAGAAATAAAGCAAGTGTGCTTAGTAAGCTGCTTAGTCAGCAAGCTTAGTCATTGGTTTGAAGAAAAAGGGTTAAGTCCTGAAGGACGTGGTATTGTGATAGGCAGCATTTGTAACACAAAGCATGATGAAGGACTCCGAGTTCATCCTGGAGCATCACAAATGTTTCATCAGATGGTTCCTGTTACAATCTTTTTTCTTTCTTCTTCTGTCATCCTTTTATTCTTTGCCCAACCTACCATCCTATTGGATATAATCTGAACTACCTATTCATCCTTCTTACTCCTAGTTTCTCCTAGTTGCCCTTGTCTCATTCCTCTTTGAACTAGTTCCTGGAAGTGTGTACTTATTACCTTCTGTTCATGGACTAATTACTCCTCGGCTGAATCTCTTATTTTGACCTCATAGTTCCTATCTCTACATATTCTTCTTTATGGTTCTATGATGTTCCACTGCAGATTAGTTAATCTGCAGTATCCTTTTCTACTTATATCTTTCTTGGACCGGCCCTCATCCAAATCAGCTATCACTATTTAACCATAGGATAGTGTCATGTAACAGTTTCTTTACTTTGAATCTATTGTCTGTTTCACCTAGAATAATATTTGGTTAGAGATGTTGTGACTCTTCATGAGCTCCTCCCCTGGTTAGATCTCCTCAAGTCTATTATCTCTAGCATTAAAACCTCACTGTCTCATGTTCACACAAGACATTGCTCGCTAGGTCTAACAGTTCCAAGAGAAGGCAGAAACACTTCTGGACATGATTTTTGATATTAGATATCAGTTCAAGTATCTTGACTGAGTGCTAGTTTGTATCCCTTTTGGATTGGATGTGTTCAATTCCTGAAGGATAGTGGTCAGTGGGGAATGTGGGGGAAAGGGCTTGAGTGTCAAAGGAAGGATGGGACAGATTGTTGGTGATTAGATGAGAACTCACTATAAGTACATTGTCTAAATCAGTGAAGTGGTCAGTGACCTGGAGGTGATGAAAATGGGCAAGTAGTTCAAACCATGCCTGGGTATATTCCATGAGTTCTGATTTTGTGAATCATATCTTCTGGCTTGCAAGTCAGGAGAGCAGAGAGTAAGATGGCAAAGACTATCAGCAATGTCAGAGATGGGAGGTGGATCAGGTGAGCCAGCAATAATTTGACTGCTAGGCCCAGCATTTTGATATGTGGTGCATGATTTCCACAATTTGCTGAAACTTTCATCTGGATTGGATCTGTCATCTGTGAATGTCAGACTGAAGAGGTGTACAGTCAGATTATTGACATGAATTGAATTCTTGATGACTGAACACTCTGAGGTGGTCAGTGTACCTGAGTGAGAAGGATTACTTGTCCACTTATTTATGACATAGTTCAAATGAATTGGAATAGCCATAGCATTCATAAGGACACCTCTGGCATTTGTTGCAATGCACTCCTTGCATGTACATTACTTGAGCACAAGATGTGAAGGAGACATGTAGCCTGTGAATGTTGACATCATGAGAATTAAATCCTGGGCTCTTTTATGGGTGTTACAATCTTATTTCTCTCTTCATCGCTATTACTCTTCTGCTTCGCACAAACCACCATCCTCTTGGGTATAGTTCATACTACCTATGATTATTTCTTGCTAATAGCATCCGTTCGTCCACACCTTATCCTTTTATGATCAGTTTCTGAAGGTTCATCTCTTACTCTTCCATAATGAACAATCACTCCTTGGTCAATTCTCTTACATTGACCTTGTAGTTCCACACTTAGTCATTCAGTTCTTTAACCTTCTTTTTGTTTCTACTATATATTAGATAATGCACAGTTCCTTTTCTATTTCTAACTCAGTTGGGCTGGCCCTAGAGTAAATCACCTATCACTGTTTAAACCATATGATAGCACCATGTAACAGTTCCTCACTTTGAATCTATTCTGTACTTTTCGCCTAACATAATCTAAGCTTTTATCAAAGGACTTGCGACTCTTCATGAGCTCCTCCCTTTGGTAGAAACCCCCTTGAGTCAAACATTTAGCTTAACATCAAGAACTCTCCACTTCGTGTTCCACACGAAGTGTAGTAGCATTAGGCTTAACAAAAGATTCAAAGTCACCCTTGTCCCTCCTTTCACTAGAGTAGGACTACCCCCACCTTGTCACCATAGCACCTAGTACCATTAGATCACCTCTCAGTGAAGAGGAAGATTACCCAGAAACCCAGCTGCCACCTAGTTGACAAATCATCTTGTTATCCCAGTCTGTCAACCCAGCCTTATTCCCCAGAACCAGGCATACCTATCAGTCAGGTACTTATCCAGCAACTCAGTCCTCATCTGGTCACAGCACCCCTCAAATCCCTGCACCCCAACCCTTGCCCCAGATCACTACACCTCAAGTTTTACCCCAGATCACCACACCAAGATCACCTAGTCCCATCTTCACCAGTCCTCCATCTAGCCCATCACCTAGTATACTCCCTAGTCCAACACCAATTATCATGTCCACTACTCGATTAGAAGTTAAAGCCACTCTTCCAGCAGACTTTTCAGGTAAATCAGACAAATCCACCCGATGGATCAAGGCAATGAATGCCTACTTCTCAGTTAACCTGTCCATCTACTCTGACAATGGAACCAAGATCCTAACCTGCCTTAACAAGATGAGTAAAGGCAGAGGCATCCCATTCTCTGAGATGTGGTATGACAAGATGGTGGATGCCACTATCAACATCACAAAGAAAACCTTTGCCAAGTTCACTAAGGACTTCCAGTCCACCTTTTTCCCATTCAATGCCAAAGCCAAAGCTCGAATGGAGCTCCACTGCCTTGTTCAAACCAAGACCAATAAGAATGATGGCTTCCAAGAATTTATCACTGAATTCCAGTCTCTGGCAGCCAAAGCCGGAGTAACTGAAGACAATGCCCTCATCGATGACTTCTCTGCAGGCATTGACCAGAAACTAGCTATCATGATCCTAGGAGCCGAGAAACCTGCCATCACCATTCAAGATTGGATTGATAAGGTAAAGACTTATCACCAACAGTTGATGAAGATCAAAGACCTCAAGAAAGGAGTCTGCTACTCGAACAATTTATCCTCTTTCTTCCCCCATACCAGAGACCTGAATGCTATGGACGTAGACATGATCCATCTCAAGAAACTTACCCTCACTGAGCGAGCTCATTGCATCAGAGAGAACTGATGCTTCAAGTGTTGAAAGGTTGGACATTCTGCTCAAAGTTGTAGAGTCACCTTCCCTTCCAAACCATTGGTGACCCAAATCCAGACCACCTCGACCATCCCATCTACATCCTCTTCCATCATTGTCCCTATTACCACCACCACGCCGTCCTCATCTAAACCCGCTGATCCTATTGATTTGTACATTACATCCCTTAAAGAAAAAGGGAAAGACCTGAAACAAATCTTGCAGACCCTCCAAATCTGTTTCAATGAAGAAGTTGAATCCATCCCCTTGGATTTTTAGAAAGAGAAAGATGTCCGATGTCTCCTTCTCACAGTCTCAACCATGTATTTGTAGCTTTGACAAATAAACGAACCTTGAAAATCCCTGTCAAACTACATACTGAAAAAGAAATCATTGAAACCATCACATTCATTGACTTGGGGGCTACCAGCAACTTCACCGATGCCAAACTTGTCAAACGACATTGGTTCCCTAGAATCCCCTTGAAACAGCCCCTTGCAGTGCTCAATGTTGATGGAACCCAGAACCAAGGAGGCATCATTAAACATGAAGCCCAAATGGACCTAACTATTGACAATCACAAAGAACAGATCGGGCTAATGGTTGCCCAACTCAAGACTCCACAAATTATCTTGGGAATGCCCTGGTTGAGGAAATGGAATCTGAAAATTGATTGGGCCAGGGACAAAGTATCCATAGAAAGAATTGATGAAGAAGATATCTGAAATGTTGACCTGTCCAGTTCACCCTGGAATGTTGTGTCTCTTCATGAGTATCTCCCTGGGGAAGAACTGGAATGGGCTGACATCAACAAGATCACATTGTCCACAGAACTTGAGCAACAACAAGAAAAAGTGCAAACTATCTTACCAACTTGGTGTGAAGAATTTAAGGATGTCTTCACTGAACAAACCTTTGACAAACTCCCAGATCATCGTCCCTATGACCATGTTGTAAACCTCAAACCATCTTTCATTCCAAAGATAGGTAAAACCTACTACCTCAATCTGAAAGAATAAAAAGCTTGTCAAGACTTCATCTCTGAACACCTTAAGTCCAGACAGATAGTACCATCCACCTCTCCCCAAGCTGTACCATTCTTTTTCATTCCAAAGAAAGATGGATTGCTATGACCATGTCAGGATTACCAATATCTTAACACCCACACCATCCACAATGCCTATCCCCTTCCACTTATCTCTGGGCTTATTGATGATATGAAAGATGTAAATATTTTCACCAAGTTTGACATTAGATGGGGATACAACAACATCCGGATCTGAGAAAAAGATCAATGGAAGATGGCCTTTATCACCCCTTTTAGTCTGTTCGAATCTATGGTACTTTTCTTTGGCCACAGTAATGCATCTCCCACCTTCCAAACATTTATGAATCATATCTTCGCTGACATGATTGCAGAACAATGGCTCAAAATCTACATGGATGATATGGGAATCTACACAAAGGATGACATAGAACTACACCACGAATGAACCTGCTGGGTCCTGTAATGACTAAGGGAACACAAACTATCTTTGAAACTGGCCAAATGTGAGTTTGATGCATCTTAAATCAACTTCCTTGGAATCATCGTAGGCAATGGCTTAGCCAAAATGGATCCAGTCAAACTCTCAGCAATTTCCTCCTGGAAACTCCTGACCACTGTGAAAGGAGTTCGGTCATTCATGGAGTTCACCAACTTCTACTGGAAATTCATTCCCAACTTTTCCAATGTTGTTGCTCCATTAAACCTGCTCACCCAAAAGAACTAACCCTGGAACTGGACTCAACTACAACAGAATGCATTTGACACCCTGATCAACATATTTTTGTCCTCGCCTGTCCTCCACATCCCTGACTTAACCAAACCGTTCATTGTTATGACCGATGCATCTCTAATTGCAGCTGGTGCTGTCTTAATGCAAACCAATGTCAATGGAGATCTCCATCCATGCTCATACTTCTCCAAGACGTTCATCCCTGCAGAACAAAATTATGACATCTATGATCATGAATTACTTGCTGTCATCCTCGCCCTTATCGAATGGAAACCTTATCTACTTGGTACTAATCACCCTGTCACCATCATCACTGATCACAAAAACCTATCATACTTGAAAGACCCTCACAAACTCTCTCACCATCAAGCACGATGGGATCTTTTCCTCCAAGACTTCGATATCCTATGGAAAGTCATGCCTGGTATCCAAATGGACCCTACAGATGCTTTGTCAAGAAACTCTGAAGTGAATACTTCAGAGAACAATGCCCAAACCTCCATCATCTCAGAACCTATCATCATCCATGCTCTCGACACCAGACTTGCTGACTTAGTCCGCTCCTTGTCCACTGGAGACCCTCTAGTACTTCACGCTATCGAAGGGCTCAATAATGACAATCCTCTTTTTTCACACTCTTCTCTTGCTGATTGGAACCTGGACAATGGTCACCTTTATTTCAAAGGTTGCTTATATATTCCCCCAGATGCTCACTCCTGTATTCTCTCTATCATCCATGAATCCCCCACCACAGGCCATCTAGGCCAATTCCAAACCAAAGCTTTGGTAGAGCGAGATTACTGGTGGCCTGGATTGGCCACCTTTGTTCGCAATTTCGTCAATGGATGTGCAGTCTGTCAACAGAACAAGGTCAACACACACCCAACCATACCACCTTTGTCCCCAATTCCTTCACATTCCATATTACCATTCAAACAAATCTCCATAGATCTTATCATGGATCTCCCCAAAGCTCAAGGATATGATTCTATCATGGTCGTGGTCGACCATGGGCTTACTAAGGGGGTAATTCTCACCCCTTGCAAAAAGTCAATCATGGCAGAAGGCATTGCTCAACTCTTCCATGACTTCGTTTTCAAAAGATTTGGCCTTTACGACTCAGTTATATCTGACCAAGGTCCCCAGTTTGCCTCAGCCTTCACCACAGAACTTGCCAGACTACTTAAGTATGACGTCAAACTATCCACTGCCTATTATCCCCAGTGTTACAGGTGCACTCTACACTATAGTGCATTATGATTACTGAAGCTACAAGCACTACGGAAATGGACTACAGACTACGGACTAAGAACATGGACACTCTTAAGTTTTATCTTATCAGTACCAGATTTACTGATTACTCTTTATTTTCACATCTTCACATGTGCACATAGTCACATCTCACTTATTCACTGTTTCATGACATCACG
>JBBPTP010000672.1:0-14913 GCA_038094195.1 Pulveroboletus aff. carminiporus | reverse complement strand
GGTATTGCATTAGGCAGCATTTGTAATGCTATACTCCTTCTTCCATCAATGTTTGTACAAACTGCAAGTTCAACTCTTCACTCCATCATTGCAGAACAATCTGGCAATAATTTCCTCATCCTCACCACCCTTTAAGCACTTGACAATAAGATTCCCTCTTCATTCCATTTCCATCTATCTGACTGGCAAAATCATAAAGGAGTCATTACATACAAAGGACATGTCTATGTTTCTTCTGAGGATGATTTTCATTGAAAGATTGTCTCCTTCTGCCATGATGATCCTTCTGCTGGACACTCCAGCATTCTCAAAACTCATCAACTTGTCTTCCAAGAATATTGGTGGCCAGGTCTCACCCACCATGTCCAAAAATATGTTGAAGGATGTGCTGTATGCCAACAAAATAAAGTTAACACACCCCACTGTACCTCCAATTACTCCTATCAAATCACAAGCATCTTGCTCTTTTCAACAAATCTCTTGTGATTTGATTACTGATCTCCCATTATTCAATGGTTTTGACATGCTCCTGGTTATGGTAGACCATGGTCTTACTAAGGGGGTAATCCTATGCTCTACTAAGAAATCCATTACTGCTGAAGGGATAGCTAACCTCTTCTTTCACAAAGTATATCTTCACTTTGGCCTTTATAAGAAAGTTATTAGTGATAGAGAACCACAATTCACCTCTAAATTTACTCTAGAACTTGGAAAACTCCTAGGATTGACCTTGCTCTCTCCACCACATATCATCCATAGACCAACAGAGAAACTGAATGCATCAATCAAGAAGTTGAAATGTATCTTTGAATCTATTGTGGTAATAATTCAATATCATGGTCTGATTCTATTTCTCATACTGAATTTATACATAATCACTGCCCTCATTCCATAACTTTCAAATCTCCATTCTATCTCATGCTCAGTTATAAACCAAAAGCAATTTCCACTGTTCTTGTTGAATCATCCATCTCTATAGTCATAGACTGACTAAAAATGCTTGAAGCTGCTTGCTCTGAAGTCTTAGCAGCACATGAACTTTCTCACTGTTACAGGTGCACTCTACACTATAGTGCATTATGATTACTAAAGCTACAAGCACTACGAATATGGACTAAGAACATAGATAATCATTTTCCTAAGTCTTTATCTTATCAGTACTAGTTTTACTGATTACTCTTTATTTTCACATCTTCACATCTTCACATGTGCACATGGTCACATTTCATGATTTCACTATTTCATAACTTCACAATTATCACTCTTGATGGAGTCACACTTCATGATCATAGATGAAACACACCTGATACTTGAGGCATCAGGCTATGTCTTCCATTCTACCACATCTATGTTTCTTATTCATATTAGATCCACATCTTATATGTATATTTATGCTTTTCTTCCATTTCTACTTATTAGATGCACATTGCTGCCTTATGGACTACACAGGATATTTCTAGATGAGACATCCATAGATACAAATATTAGTAGAGTATATATATGACCCATGTAAAGCCAGGAAACTCTAACCAAGTCTTCCTGGAGTTCCTCCTATTAACAATAAGATCTATTATCATCACTCCACTACTTGTGTTCTCTAGCATAAGATAGCTAGGTCAAGTCAAGCCCACTTGGTAAAGGATATCACAAGAGTAACAAGACATTTCTCTTGGGCAATCACTATTGCCTCTTGACAGCTATGCCTCAGGAGTTTAGGATTGTTTTACTCACCAAGTCATGGCATCCCACACTTGCAAACATTTCATCCCCTTTAAGAAAGAAGACAAAGTCTGGCTTAAAGTCAGAAATCTGAAGCAATCTGTTATTAATTCAAAATTTGCCCCTAAATAAGAAGGATCCTTTATTATAACATTAGTTCTCTCTTCACTTGCTTACAAACTCTGCCTTCCATCTACATGGAAAATCCACAATGTGTTCTATGCATTTCTCTTATTTCTCTATTGTGAAAACTCTGTCCATGGTCCAAATTTCCCAAAACCTTCATCTGACCTTATTGGTAGAGAAGAAGAATATGAAATCCAACAGATATTAAAACATCAAGATCCTCCCTCCAACCACTACTTTTTCATTAGATGGAAAGGATATGCCTCAGAAGATGACTCATGGATGTCTGAGAAAGATCTATCTCATGCATAGACCCTCCTCAAAGACTATAAGAAACATCACTCTTCTGTCTGATCTATTAAATGCCTCAGTTTTACTTCCATCACTGACAATATGCCTCATATTACAACCTCTGAACTTCCAGTCTCTTCATTCACTTGCACCTTCCATCATCACTCTCCAGTCTATGAGGATGCATTGGCATGTGCCCTCAATGATCCCTTACTCACTATCACTCTAGACCACTGCATTTATCCTGACTCTCCCCTTGGCCTTCTTCATGCTGCCTATAGCACACACTAAACTTTATCCACCACTATCACCTGTTTGAAAAGTTTTCCTTCCTTCTCAAACCTGGATCCAGTCCTTAATCTTCTATGCAAATCCCACTTCCAAGTTAACTGCAAGATTCTTGCCACCATCCACTAACTAGAATTGACCAAAATTGATAAAAAAGTCCACCCATTGCTCACTGAATATGGCAATGCTCTTCCTCCCTCTCTCTCAGAAAAGGAAAAACTATAAACTCTTACTCACCTTATCTGTACTCAGAATGATGCTCCCCTCATTCATAGAGATCCAGACTACTATCAAGCCTGTAATGGCTGCCATCACATCAGTCATAAAAAGGCTGATTGTCACCACACCAAATGTAAAGTATGCAAGAAATTCACCACAGGCCATGTAGAATGGCAATGTCCTATTAAAAACTGATTCCCAGTATATTCATCTCCTTCATTGAAGGAGAAAGAAGCTCCTCTTTTCATCCTCTCTCTACTGACTCCTCAGCTTTTAAGTCCACCCTATGATAATTCTAACTCTAAATTCTCCTCTGATAATCTATAATTTAATGATCCTATTGTATTCATTGAGGTACTACAACCAAGGACTCCTACTAAGGAGCAATGCTATAGTCAGAATCTAGTGTATCAATACATTCACTATGTCACTGATGAGAACCTTTGTGACAAATGAAATGAAGAAGAACTAGAAGATTACTCAGCCAATGAAGACATATCTGATGTCAAATCATGTCATCATGCCATGCTAGCTGCTGGCATTCCCTTCATTCACCTCCAAAATCATAAAGTCCCTAGCTGGGATAAACTTGACATTCTTATTGGCAACATTGAATTTTGAAGAAACAGAGTTTCTTTGAACTTAGTAAGGGGATAGTGTTATGACTTATCTCAGACTTATCCAACCATGTATATTCTTTTTATCCATTTATCTAATTACTAATCATGCAAGTACCCCTATGGTCATATGAGTACTCTTCCAGTCATGAACATTCTTCTTCAACATTCCATGACTTTCCATTCTGTTATATGATTTGCTTACTTAGCAAATCACTCTTTACTATATAGTCTCATCCACTTCCTCACTTTTTCCTAAGCTAGAGCTCCCTTAGAAGTATCTCCATTGTACTTCAGTAGCCAGTTCAATCTAGCTTCTCTTTCTCATCTCCTGTAAGTCTTTGTCCTCCTCATTGATTGGACACTCCTCTAGGCTACCTTTGGATAGTATCTTTTATCTTGCTTAAATCCTTGCTCATTGCAAGGTGTTATCACACTCTTGTCATTATTGCTGTTAGACCTAGCTTTTGATGCTAGGAATAACTTGAACTTGAGAGAGGTCTGACCAAGAGAGGAGCTCATGAAGAGTCGCAATGTCCTTGAACAAACTTATTGCTAGGCAAAATGTACAATAAATTCAAAGTAGGGAAAGCATTACATGAAGCTATCCTATGGTTTAAATAGTGATAGCTGATTTACTCTAGGACCAGCCTGCTAGAGATATAAATGGGAAGTATACTGTGGATTAGCTAAAGAGTACAGTAGAAGGTAAAAGAATATTGATGACTAAAAGGAACTATGAGACTGATATGAAAGAATCTGAAACAACCCTAATTGCTACTAGAGCTTTCAGGTTACCACTAGGCAGTGTAGACTTAGAGAATGAGCAGATGAGGGGAAATACCCAAGAGGATCTGACTGAGGATCCTTTGGGCATCAATTCAGGTCCTTATATACTACAGTACATGCTTGTACCTATTTGGTCCATTATCCAAATAGAGATATGGATAGCCATAAGGCTATGAAGTGGTAATTAAAATAATGAGTTAGGTGGCATATCAAATGGAAGGGAAGCATGAAGCATAGCCATAGGATAAAGGGTAGCGGAAATGAAATGCATGAGGCATAAAATGGAAGCATACAAATAAAGTTAAGTTCTGTCCATTAAAGTTCAATTAGACCAAAAGTGTAAGTCACACGATATCAAGCATCGTGTTATCGTGAAGTCATGAAAGTGTAAGCGGAGTTTAGGGTAGAGTTGGTTCATACTTAGCGGATGTAAGAGTTAAGGGATTCATGATGTCATAACTTTGGAGTAATTGATTTGAGCTGCAAGCCTAACGACAAGCATTAGACTTGAGTGGCTAGTTTAACCTCATTGCGGAGGAGTTTCAATCAGTGTTTGAATAAGTTATGATGTTGCAAAAAGAGTGTTTGTAACACTATCCCCTCCTTATGAATTGCATTCCAGGCGATTGAAGGGTATTTCAGCGGAACGTGTTAAGTTGGTCTGATTCTCATATTTTTCGAATAATTTAGGGAATAGACTTTCATCTATATTGATGACACATAGAGCTGCTGGATGTAGGCAGTGAAATTCTTTCACAGTGTCTTGCACATGTGTTAGATTGGCTCGTGGCTCCCAAGTGCATTCCATGTCATCATAGCCTTTCCAGTGAATTAAATATTTCAGATGTCGACCTTTGAGTCGGGAGTCCACAATGTATTCCATCTCCCATTCATTGTCTCTATCTTCTATGACTTGCACAGGTCCCGGTCGGTACGGTTCTTGCCTGTCCAGTCATTCTTTATAGGGTTTAACCCGGGATACGTTAACAACAGGGTGGATTTTCATTGAGCGAGGCAGGCATAGTTTGACTGCATTTGGTCCCATTAGCTCAATAATTTCATAAGGTCCTAGCCATCTTTTGGAAAGTTTCTTAGAGGCTCGCGTCAAGCGAAGGTTTTCCATGGAGAGCCAAACTTTGTCTCCAATGGCATAGTCTGGTGCGGATGATCTATGTTTATCAGCATTTGCCTTCATCCGTTCTTGTGCTTTTAATATATTATTGTAAGCTTCTTGTAAAACCGTTTTCATTTGCTCAGCAAAGGTTTCTGTAGCAGGTGCTTTAGATGTTCCCTGTTCAAATTCCATTCTTGGATGATATGAACGTGTAACTTCAAAGGGCGTCTTCTTAGTAGAAGCATTACATTTAGAATTATATGAGAATTGGGCGAGGGCTAGCCAATCAACCCATTTGTGTTGTCGTTCTGCCATGAATATACGAAGATATTGTTGAACTTCACGATTCATTTGTTCTGTTTGCCCATCTGTTTGTGGGTGGAATGCTGTGGAAAGACGGCAGTCTATGCCAAGATGCTTACAAAGCTCTTGCATTATGGCTGATGCGAATTGAGGTCCGCAATCAGAAATGATGGATTTAGGAAGACCGTGGTGCTTCCAAATATAATTTAGATAGAGTTTGGCCATATCTAGGGCCGTGCACGTCTTATGCATGGGAATAAATTCAACTTCCTTTGAGAAGCGATCTACGACTGTCAAGATCACGTCAAATCCATGAGACTTGGGAAGGTCTGTAATGAAATCTGCAGAAATGTGTTCCCATGGAATTTGAGGTGCTTCTAAAGGTTGTAACAAGCCAGCTGGGGCTTGATTTGATCCTTTGAAACGTTGGCACCTGTTGCAATGTTTGATATAATCTTTAATGTAAGTAGCCATTCCTGGCCACCAATAACTGCATTGCAGTAGTTCTATAGTTTTCTCATATCCAGGATGACCAGCAACTGGAGTGTCGTGATGAAGTCGGGTGACTTCCATGCATAGGAGTGGATACTGCAGTGTATCCAGAATGTAGATTCTTTCGTATTGGTCGTACAGTAGACCGTCATCGTGGATTTCGAGTTTCTCTTTTTCGAGCACCTTTCGGGTTTGCATTTCCGTCAGGCACATGGTTGCATTAAAAATGTGTTGCTTGATTGAGATCCCTTCATCTGAGATCAGAAGTGTCTGTCTGATCTTATCCGGGAAGATAACAATGATTCCTTTGTTGTCATCTTCGATCCCTTCAAGGTGATCTTCTCGTCTAGATAGGGCATCGGCTTTTCCCATCATGGTTCCAGCCTTATGTACCCATATGCAGTTAAATCTGGAAAAATATTGGGACCATTGCACTTGGCGATGATTGAGATCTTGTCTCATCATAAAGAATTGTAGGTTGGTGTGGTCGTTCCATATTTTGAACTCATGCCTTGCACCTTCAAGGTGGTGTCTTCAAACTTCCAAGGCTCGTATTACGCTGAGCATTTCTTTATCAGCGATCGGATAGTTTCTTTCCATGGAGTTAAGGGTGTGAGAGAAATATGCAACCGGATGCCATTTCTCGTTGCTTTCATAAACAGAGAGCACTGCTCCTGTCGCAAATTCTAATGAATCAGCTTCTAGCTGGAATTTCTTATCGTTATCTGGGTAGGCAAGTATAGGTGCTATGGTAAATGATTGTTTAAGCATATCAAATGCTTCTTGTTGTGGACTTTCCCACATGAACTTGACATCCTTCTTCATCAGATTGTGAAGTGGTTTTGCCACTTTAGCAAAATCTTTGATAAATCTGTGATAGAAGTTTGCTAGTCCTAGGAAAGCACAAACACCTCGCACTGTCTTTGGTGTGGGCCATTCCAGAATAGCTTTAACTTTGGATTTGTCCATTCTTATGCCATCTTGTCCCACGAACATGCCAAGAAATTCAATTTCCGTGGCGTGGAATGTACACTTTTCTGGCTTGATGAATAAATCATTTTCTTCTAAACGACGGAGGACTTCTAGTACGATTTTGTCATGTTTGTCCTTGTTGTCATCTTTGGTGAATATCAATAGATTGTTGATGTAAACAACCACCACTGCTTCCATATCAGCAAAGATTTTGTTCATCATTGCTTGGAATGTGGCTGGGGAGTTGCATAGCCCAAAGTACATGACAAGGGGTTCGAATGCTCCTCTGAAGCAAATGAATGCAGCCTTCCATTCGTCATCTTCTTTGATGCATACATTGTTGTATCCTCATCTAAGATCCATTTTTGTAAATAACTTAGCCCCTTTTAGCTTATCAACTAGTTGTGAAATGAGGAGTAGCAGGTAGTTGTTTTTGACTGTGTGTTCATTAAGGTATCAGTAATCTTGTACCATCCATTTTCATCCATCTTTCTTTGGTACGAAGAACACAGGTGACGTTTGGGGGGACTTTGAAGGTCTTATGTAACCTTTCTTTAATTGATCATCTATGAACACTGAAACTTCTTCCTGTTCCATGACAGAGAGGGGTATAATGTGTCCTTTCTTAGGTTTAAACGTATCTTTGAGGTCTATGGCATGATCCCAGGGTTTTCATATGGGCATGTGTTCACTTTCTCCTTTATGGAATACTTTAAGGAATTTGTGGAACTGCTTTAGTACAAGCTGCTCTGCAGTCTTGTCTGTCCTAACTGGTGGTTCCATAGTGGCACATAAGTAGTAAGCCACATAGGCTTGTTCCTGTTCTTCCTTGTCAAGCGTGACCAAAAAGGTAGCACGATCTGAGAGTATTTGGCAAGACCTGGGGCATCGGTTAAGTTTTACTGTCCCTTTAGCCCAGTCGATTTTGGGGTTGTGGCGTTTAAGCCAAGAGTATCCTAGGATTAATTGATTCTTTCCCAGGGTGGTGACTTCTGCCAATACTCGTTCTTGATGACCTTGATATGTAATAATTAAATCTGTGGAATGCATAATAGATCTGGCGGAGTTCTTAGTTCTGTCCACGTTGTAGACCGGAATGGGTTGTGACAAGGGCTTCATCGGTAGATTGTGTTTCTCAGCCCATGCTTTGTCAATAAATATGACATTAGCGCCACTGTCTAGTAGTGCATCTGTTTTGATTGTGGCTTTCTTATTTTGTCCAGGAGTGATGATGACTTCCAAATTAATCTCCTTTTGGACGTTAATGTTTTGAATAAAAATTTCTTCCAGGATTTCGTTGTCGTCATTCTTCTTCAGATGTGAAATGGTGCAAAAAGGGTGATCCTTGTGGACGCCCTGGCAAACCTCTCCATTGAGAGAGTCCCCGTTTATGGAATCTATAGATACATCTGAGTCCGAACTTTCTTCAACCTCCAGGGTTGTATAATGATTCTTTCTCACAACATCTGTGCCTGGTGCACTTACGTTGCCTTGCCTTTTCTCTTTTCTTTGGAATGGGTAATGAATAAGTCTTTGAAGTAGGCCTCGGCCTCTTCATGTGTCATCTTCTGAACCATGCGGTCTAGATTTGATTTCGAGCTTCTCGGATTCTTGTCTTCCGAGTCGCTCCACTCTTTGGCCGCTCTGGCCTTGCGATCTTTCCCTTTCGGGCATCCTTTCTTGTGAGCGCCTCCCACGTACTTGCACTTGGGGCACTCTACTTTTGGTTTCAGACACTCTTTCAAAGAGTGGCCTTCCTTTCCACAGTTGTAACATTTAAACGGCCTGTGGTCCGTTGCGTCGATGTCCATGGCATCGGACTTCTTTTATCCTTTGCCCTTGAAATTATTGCTTCTTTGTGTGGTACGGCCCATTATAAAATCAAGGGCTTCTTTTGCTGTACCGATGTGGCGGATTTCTGTGAGGTAGGCTGCCAGCGTTTGCTGCCACTTGCCTTCTTTGAAGATTTGGGCAATAATGCCCCTTGATATGTTTTTCTCCAGCAGCCTTACAGTGTCGGAGTCGTCGAGTGATGCTTGGTTGTAAAGTGATTCCCACTTTATGATGAATTCGTCGATGGGCATGTTGCCCTGTGTGAACCCATCAATTTGCTTGCGGGCCCAATCAACTTTATTGGCAGATCTAAACAGACCCTCCATTTCTTGTTCTAGAGTCGCCCATGTATAGGCACGACCCTTGATTAAGCATGTTTCTGCAAACCGGCCTGCTTTTATACCAGTGAGTCATGAGAGAATGGCAAGTACTGTGTCATATGAGCCAGGTGTGATGGCAGTGCTGTTAATGGCGAGCCAAGCCTTCATCTTGCTCCACCATTCTTCGAACTTTGCCCTAGAGCCGTCATAACTTCCAGGGTCTGAGAAATTTTCTACTTTTCAGGAATATCCTCCCATGGATGCTGCTTGGCCTACGGCCGCTTGTGCTCCTGCTGTGGCATATACTGCTGCTTATGCCCTTAGTGTTGTCAGCTCTACTTGCTGAGCGTTTATGGTTGCGTTTAATTGCGAGATTACTACACTTGTGGTGTTAAATTCTGCAATGATTGTGTTTGCTTGGTCAGTCCAGCTTGTGCTGGAATCATGGAGTACTTGTGAGAGGGACATGATGAACACAGTTTATTGCTTTATAAAAATTTCTTGGGATGGTGTAAAGATAGCCGGGGGTGTAGTACTTTCGTTGTGTAGTTTTCATCTGCGAATGGTTCACCTCCTCTTAGCCTCCTTATGCTAGGTATGGCTATTCTTCTCCTCTGATGCTTCCCATGTACAGAGGGCTCTTCTTCTTCTGCCTTTCTCTTGGCAGGTCTTAGGGGTATGTATAGTACCAGAGCTTCTTCTTCTTTCTTAATTTCTGCCTCTAATATTGAGATGGGGGTTAAAGGAGAGCTGGTGGTCGTTTCGTTTGACCACAAGCAGATAGGTGGAGGTGGGACATAAAGGGGTACCAGATCTGGTACAATTGGTGCATCGTTGGGGTCGTAGGACTGGTCTCTCAACAAAGGGTTGGGGTCGGTGATGGGTGAGGTACTGTCCTCGAAGATCCCTGCTTCCTTGAACTCATTGAAGAGGATGGCGACAGTGTAGAGGTCGAACAATTCTTTCAGTGGATCTAACCCTGCTCTTTCTATCGCCGCTAAGAACTGATCTACTGGTGATGCAGGCAAAGAACTTTTTGATGTGGGCTGTGATTCTGCGATGCTCTGACTCCTGACTTCTCAAGGCACAGGTGGCTCAGAGTCTCTGCTGGCTGCTACTACTTCTAAAGTTTGCTCCGCTACTATGTGCAAAGCTGCATACAAAAAATGAGAAGGGCCCCGTCGGACCGAAGCAGCTGGGAAGGGAGAGAGGGAGTGGTGAGCATTGAAGACCACTAACTCATTGTGAGCGTGGCTTCTTCTTCGTAGAACGTAGCATCCACTTGCGATGTATGCTTGTAGGTGAGAGTGGTAAGGTGAAGACTGGAGTCAGATCCTAATGAAACAACCCTAATTGCTACTAGAGCTTTCAGGTTACCACTAGGCAGTGTAGACTTAGAGAATGAGCAGATGAGGGGAAATACCCAAGAGGATCTGACTGAGGATCCTTTGGGCATCAATTCAGGTCCTTATATACTACAGTACATGCTTGTACCTATTTAGTCCATTATCCAAATAGAGATATGGACAGCCATAAGGCTATGAAATGGTAATTAAAATAATGAGTTAGGTGGCATATCAAATGGAAGAGAAGCATGAAGCATAGCCATAGAGTAAAGGGTAGTGGAAATGAAATGCATGAGGCATAAAATGAAAGCATACGAATAAAGTTAAGTTCTGTCCATTAAAGTTCAATTAGATCAAAAGTGTAAGTCATACGATATCAAGCATCGTGTTATCGTGAAGTCGTGAAAGTGTAAGCGGAGTTTAGGGTAGGGTTGATTCATACTTAGCAGATGTAAGAGTTAAGGGATTCGTGACATCGTAACTTTGGGGTAATTGATTTGAGCTGCAAGCCTAACGACAAGCATTAGACTTGAGTGGCTAGTTTAACCTCATTGTGGAGGAGTTTCAATCAGTGTTTGAATAAGTTACGATGTTGCAAAAAGAGCATTTGTAACAGAATCAGCCAAGGAGTAATTGTTTATGGTGTAGAGAAAAGCAGAAACAAGACCTACTCTTCCAGAAGCTTTGTCATAAGAGGATAAGTCAAGGTTGATAGGAAGAAACTAGTAAGAGAAGATGATGATAAATATATCAGGTTATTTTCAACAGGACTGTAGGTTGTTTGAAAGAGAATAGTGCAATGGAAGGATAAAGGAAAAGGATTGTAACATTACCCCCTTTATATAATCAAAACTCTGATTTGATGAACACCAAACTTATGCTACACTGAAGGAGATGATGGGGAGTGTCCTCCAAAGATATTCAAGGCTTGTTCTGGAGAAAGATGTTCAAATGGACAGTTGTCCACAACATACCCAGATTGATTGCAAAGCATACATGAGTAAACTGGATAGAAGTGGTCTGTATGTCTCCAATGACTGCAAAAGCTGCATTGAATGCAGATACACAGATACTGAAGGTGACCAGGCACTGATATATGACAGTGTGGACAGGTGTAATGTGGGCAGTCCTCTTGATAGTGGCCCAGCAAATGACAGCAAAAACACTTTGTTAGGGCATATGTGGGTCAATGTCACACAACTGTAGGCAGGAGTTGAGTCAGGGCTGATGGAATAGTCATTCTGTTCACTCCAGGAATATGATACAACTAGAACAACTGCATGGCAGCTCTATCAACTGGAGGTTCCTCAATTTCATCCATCAAGGTGGATTCTGATTCTGCAGTTGATTCAGAAGGAGCGACAGTTGGTGATAGTGAAGAAGATGATGAAACAACCCTAATAGCACTAGGCCTTCAGGTTACCACTAGGAAGTGTAGACTTAAGAGAGTCAAGATGTGTAGGGGAAAATCCAAGAGGATCTGACTGAGGATCTCTTGGTTGTTGATTTAGGTTCTTATATACTCTACTACATGTTTGTACATATTTGGTCCATTATCCAAATAGAGAGATGATCAGCCATAAGGCTGTAAAGTGGAGATTAAAACAATGAGGAAAATATGAGTTAGTGGCATATCAAATGGAAGAGAATCATAGCCATAGGGTAAAGGGGTAACAGTAATGAAATGCATGAGGCATGAAATGGAAGCATATGAATAAAGTTAAGTTCTGTCCATTTAAAGTTCAATTAGTTCAAAAGTGTCAAGTCATTAGGCACACGATGTCAGGCATCGTGCTGTCATGAAATCATGAAAGTGTAAGCATGTTTAGAGAAGAGTGGATTCAGACTTAGCTGAAGTAGAGGTAAAGAGATTCATGATGTCATAACTTTGGGGTAATTGATTTGAGCTGCAAGCCTAACAACAAGCATTAGACTTGAGTGGCTAGTTTAACCTCATTGTGGAGGAGTTTTAATCAATGTTTGAATAAGTTACGATGTTGCAAAAAGAGCATTTGTAACAGATGATAGCCAATGGAGGAGAGTGAAAGGTGAGGAAGGGATGGTAGTGGATAACTGAGGAGGAGGAACAAGGACTGAGATAGAAGAGGGTGGAGTGGTTGATGACAGATATCTTTCTCACTCTTCAGGTAGCATGGAATGAAAGATAGATAAAAAGGTAGGGAAGAGATGTTCCCCAGGGATCTGTTCAATGAAGGTGGTAAAGCCATGAGTGTAAAGAAGAGTGAGAATACATTGTGGAAGATTATTCAACATAAAACACATTGGTGCTCCATATAATGGAGGTAAATTGTTTGGCACTACAATGTGATGAAAGCATTGAACTTGGTTTAAATCATGAAAAAGTCTGACTAGCTCCTGAGAAGTAGTGTCTTGGTGATACAAGGGAAGGTTTTCAATGATCAACAGCAGGCTGGGGTCAGATAGAATAGTGGCAAACAGAGTGAGGGCATGAAACAATCCTAAACTTCTAAGGCATAGCTGTCAAGAGGCAATAGCAATTGCCCAAGAGAGATGTCTTGTTACTCTTGTGGTATCCTTTACCAAGTGGGCTTGACTTGACCTAGCTATCTTATGCTAGAGAACACAAGTAGTGGAGTGATGATAATAGATCTTATTGTTAATAGGAGGAACTCCAGGAAGACTTGGTTAGAGTCTTCTGACTTTACATGGGTCATATATATACTCTACTAATATTTGTATCTATGGATGTCTCATCTAGAGATATCCTGTATAGTGAAACAACCCTAATAGCACTAGGCTTTCAGGTTACCACTAGGAGGCTTAGACTGAGAGTCAAATGAAGTGAAGGGGAAAATTCAAGAGAATCTGACTGAGGATCTCTTGGTCATCAATTCAGGTCCTTATATATCTAAGTATATGTTTGTCCTTATTTGGTCCATTATTCAAATATAGTCCTAAATAGCCATAAGGCTATGAAGTGAAAATGAGAAATATAAGGTGTGGCAGATCAAAATGGAAAAGAAGCATAGCAATGCATAGCCATAGGGTAAAGGATAGCAGTAATGAGATGCATGAGGCATAGAAATGGAAGCATATGAATAAGGTTAAGTTCTGTCATGTAAGGTTCATTATATCTATATTCATAAAGTCATGAGTCACATAGTGTCAAGCATTGTGCTGTCATGAAGTTGTGAAGAGTCAACAGAGTTTAGGGTAGGTGTATTTCAGACTTAGCAGATGTAAAGGTGGACAAGACAGGGCTTGAGGTAATTGATTTGAATGACAAGTCTAATGACAAGCATTAGACCTGCATGGCATAGTTTAACCTCATTATGGAGATACTTTAATTGATATTTGAATAAATATCAATGTTGCAAAAAGAGCATTTGTAACATGTAGTCCATGAGGTAGCAATGCATATCTAATAAGTAAGAATGGAAGAGAAGCATAAACACACATATAAAATGTGGATCTAATGTGAATGAGAAGCATAGATGTGGTAGAATGAAAGTGCATAGCCTGATGCCTCAAGTATCAGGTGTGGTTCATCTATGATCATGACTCATAAGAATAGGGGTCATGATGATCATGAAGTGTGACTCCATCAAGAGTGATAATTGTGAAGTCATGAAATAGTGAAATGTGATCATGTGCATATGTGAAGATGTAAAGATGTGAAAATAAAGAGTAATCAGTAAAACCAGTACTGATAAGATAAAGACTTAGAAAATGATTATCTATATTCTTAGTTTGTATTCATAGTGCTTGTAGCCTCAGTAGTCATAATGCACTATAGCATAGAGTGCACCTATAACAGAGCATGAGTGATTGGCAGCAATAATAGCTTTACTGAGAGAGTTTGAATATGAGAAGCAATGAGAGAAAAGGATGGTGATGAGGATGGTGATGATGACAAGTGGAAAGACATAGTGTTTCAGATATCAACAAAGATAATTCATTCAAAGTGATACTCATGAAGAGACCAACAACTTGTTTGAATCTTCTTCAGAGTCAGTTGTCCCTTTTGTAGTGATCAAGTATTTGCTTCACATGACAGAGATTACTTTCAAATTTCCAGGTGTTCTTCAATGATGGATGGCCTTTCCATGTGGTCAGATACTGCCTTCTTGATGCACTGCCTCTATGGAAGATGATACACTCCACCTCATATTCTTTTTCTGATCTGATCAGGTCAGGTGGTGGGCAGAGAAAGTTGGGACCATGTGTGTCAGTTTTTCTATATGACAAAAGGAGAGAAGCATGAAAGACATTATGTATTTTCTAGGTTGGAAATAGTTTCAACCTATAGGAGAGAGGGGAGAGTACTTGGATAACTTTGAAAGGACTGTATTATTTGGGGGTGGGTTTTCTGGATAGAGTTTTAATGTGGAGATTGGTGGCTTCCTGAAACAACCCTAATTGCTACTAGAGCTTTCAGGTTATCACTAGAAAGCTTAGACTTAGAGACAGATGAGAAGTAGGAGAATACCTAAGAGGATCTG
>JBBPTP010000670.1:0-14946 GCA_038094195.1 Pulveroboletus aff. carminiporus | reverse complement strand
AACAACCCTAAACCCCTGAGGCATAGCCGTCAAGAGGCAATAGTAGTTGCCCAAGAGAAGTGTCTTGTTACTCTTGTGGTATCCTTTACCAAGTGGGCTTGACTTGACCTAGCTAGCTTATGCTAGGAAACACAAGTAGTGGAGTGAAGATAATAGTCTTATTGTTAATAGGGAAAACTCCTAGGAAGACTTGGTTAAAGTCCTTCTGGCTCTATATGAGTCATATATATACTCTATCTATGTTTGTATCTATAGACATCTCATCTAGAGATATCCTGTGTTGTCCATGATGTTACAATGTATATCTAATAAGTAAGAATGGAAGAGAAGCATAAACATACATCTAAGATATGGATCTAATGTGAATGAGAAGCATAGATGTGGTAGAATGGAAGACATAGCCTGATGCCTCAAGTATCAGATATAGTTCATCTATGATCATGACTCCATCAAGAGTGATAATTGTAAAGTCATGAAGATGTGAATAAGTGAAATGTGATCATGTGCACATGTGAAGACATGATAATGTGAAAATAAAGAGTAATCAGTAAAACCAGTACTGATAAGATAAAACTTAAGAATGTCTGTATTCTTAGTCCATAATCCATATTCATAGTGCTTGTAGCTTCAGTAATTGTAATGCACTATACTGTAGCTGAAACAACCCTAAACCTCTGAGGTGTGTTAGACCTAATGCTATGATATCTTGTGTACACACGAGGTAGCGAGTTGTTGAGGCTAGGGACTAACAGACTCAAGGAGATTCAACTAGGGGAGGAGCTCACGAAGAGTCACAACGTCCCTGGCCAAATAATATGCTAGGCAGAAAATACAATAGATTCAAAGTAGAGAAGAAGGAATACATGTCGCTACCCTACATCTTAAGTAGTGATAGCTGATTTGAGTTAGGGCCGGTCCAAAGAAGACAAATATAGTAAGTAGTGCTGCAGATGAGCTAATCTACAGTAGAATGAAATAGAACATGATAGAACAAGTGAGAAGGAGGAACTATGAGGCCGAGACGAGAGACTCGGCTGAGGAGTAATTGTTCATTCAAGAAGAATAAGACACAAACCTTCAGGAATTGATCATAAGAGAAAAAGATGGAGACGAATGGATGCTATCACTAAGACATACTTGTAAGTAACACGAACCATTCCAAAGAGGACGGTAGGTTGGGCGAAGCATAGTAGCAGTAAAGATGAAGAGAGAAACAAGATTGTAACAAGATGTAGCCATCTAGAGATAACTGTAGTTGCCCAAGGTAAGTGTCTTGTTAACCTTGTGGTATCCTTTACCAAGGAGTCTTGACTTGACTAGTCTTGCTTACAGACTAGGAACAAAGGATGTGTATGATAATAGTTATTCTTATAGTGGGGAATACACAAGAGGACTTTGTTAGAGTCCCTTGTGCTCTACATGGGTCGTATATATACTCTTCTACTATTTGTATCTATAGATACCTCATCTAGAGATATCCTGTGTTGTCCATGATGTTACAATGTATATCTAATAAGTAGGAATGGAAGAGAAGCATAAACATACACATAAGGTGTGGATCTAATGTGAATAAGAAGCATAGATGTGGTAGAATGGAAGACATAGCCTTATGCCTCAAGCATTAGGTGTGGTTCATCTATGATCGTGACTTATAAAGATAGGGGTCATGATGATCATGAAGCATGACTCCATCAAGAGTGATAATCATGAAGTTGTGAAATGGTGAATAATTAATATGTGACTGTGTGCACATGTGAAGATGTGAAAATAAAGAGTAATCAGTAAGTTCAGTACTGATAAGATAAAACTTAAGAGTGTCCATGTTCTTAGTCCATAGTCCATATCCGTAGTGCTTGTAGCTTCAGTAATCATAATGCACTATAGCATAGAGTGCACCTGTAACAGTAGCATAGAGTACACATGTAACAGCATCAGTGTACTCTCTCAGTCATTGCTATATTAGCATGACATCTCATCTGTTGTCATCCCTGATATCTTTAAGGGCTTTTGCTTGTTCCTACCTAGGCCAAGCTTAACACTTGGTGAGCTTTGTAGCTCCAAAAATATCAGGAAGACATTGATTCTACCTCAATGATATGATGTGCAGTATCTTGCTCACTACCTTGCCTTTCAAGTGCATAAATTACTAGTTCAGCTATTGTCATAACCAGATTGGATAGTCAATGTTACAGATGCACTCTAAGTCTATAGTGCATTATGAGTACTGAAGCTACAAGCACTATGAATACAGATACTCATTTTCTTAAGTATTATCTTATTAGTACTGGTTTTACTGATTACTCTTTATTTTTACCTCTTTATGTCTTCACATGTGCACATAGTTACATTTCATGACTTCACACCTTCATGATTTCACACCATCACATCTTGATGATATCACATCTTCACAATCATCTTGACTCCTATTCTTATGAGTCACAATCATAGATGAACCACATCTAATACTTGAGGCATTAGGCTATGCACTTCCATTCTACCACAACTATGCTTCTTATTTATATTAGATCCACATATGTTTATGATTCTCTTCCATTCTTACTTATTAGATATATATTTCTACCTTGTGGACTATACAGAATATATCTAAATGAGACATCCATAGATACAAATATTGAAACAACTCTAAACCCCTGAGGCATAGTCATCAAGAGGCAATAGCAATTGTTCAAGAAAAGTGTCTTGTTATCCTTGTAGTAACCTTTACCAAGGTAGTCTTGACTAGTCTTGCTTATTGACTAGGAATCTATAAGGAAACCTCCTATATGTATCCAGCACCTCTGGTTCCTATATCTAATTCTATCTATCATCACCTATCTCTGATTTCTAGATAGTCTTCATATATCTTACCTTATATGGACTTCCTATAATGGCACAGCCACTATAGTCCTTGGTCATAACATATGCATGGCCTTTGTACAACATGTTGTGTCTTTGTAGGCACTCACTAAGAGGCACAGCATCCTTGTGTATCTTTGTATATAGACTACCTACAGAGGTATGGCCTTCTGTGGTCTAGGTCTTCTTAGTAATGCATGTTCTTATGCATAGGCAATGTCTGCCATAGTAGTGATAACTCTAGGTAAGAAGAACACAAGTCTTGTGATAGGGAAAAGTACAGGAGAACTTGGTTAGAGCCTCCTGTCTCTATATGGGTATATACAGTGACCTCAAAAACTATTGCAATGTTTCACTAATCTGAACTGTCTGCTGTGTAGTGTCCGAGTGTGTGGGAATCCTGCTTAGTCATAGTTAAACGAAATAAGGTACACACTCTTGGCTACAAATGGAGCTACTGATTATGTAATTTGGCTCAGTGGTTCCTGAGATATGGCCATTTTAAGATGGTGACTTTATTGCAACAGTTTTTGAGCTTTTGGTATCCAGGGTATATTAGTACTTGGTATAACCTCCTTTTGCCTTGATCACTGCCTCTATCCTTCTAGACATGCTTTCAATGAGTTTCTGAATCTCCTTCACTGGTATCTCCTCCCACTTCTCCTGAATTCTATCCCACAACTCATGAACTTCTTGAGGAGGGTGTTCTTCCTCTGCAAGTCTTCTTTTGAGATAACCCCAAAGATGCTCAAGGGGATTGAGGTCAGGAGACTATGCAGGCCATGACATAGTCTTGAAATCCTGCTCTTCCAACCACTCCTTTACCTTTTTACAGGTATGCTTGAGGTCATTGTCTTGCTGAAAGATGATGTCAGGAGGATTAAGACCATAATACTGTTAAGCCTAACGCTACGATGTCCACGCCGAAGCACAAGACAATCGTGTAGATAAGAGCGAGGAACTTAAACAGACTCAGAGAGAGATTCGACGAGGGGAGGAGCTCACGGAGAGTCGCAACGTCCCTTGCCAAATAGTTATGTTAAGAGAAATGAACAATAGATTCAAAGTGAGGAGAAAACTACAAGCGCGATCCTACAGTTTAAGTAGTGATAGCTAAGTTGACTTAGGGCCGGCCCAAGGAGACGAAAGTAGTAAGTGTTGCTGCGGATTAGACAATCCGCAGTAGAACGACGTAGAAGGTGAAGGAACAAGTGATAAAAGGGAACTACGAGATCGAGATAAGAGACTCGATCGAGGAGTGATTGTTCGTAATAAGAAACCGTACGACGAACCTTCCAGAACTGATCAGAGAAAGACAAGGTGAGGACGGTTGGAAAGTATCAAGAGTAGATGTTGGTAAGAAACGCGAGTAATACCTAAGAGGACGGTAGGTTGTGCGAAAGAAAGAAGCAGTATGGATGAAGAAAGAAAGAAGATTGTTACAAATACTCCATAGTATTCAGGAGATCATCCTTCAAAATTTGAAGGTAAAGGTCACCATCCATCCTACCATCAATCTTAGCAGCATATCCAACTCCCTGCCAAGTCATACAGCCCCACATCATCAAGGAACTACCTCCAAACTTGACAGTTCCTGTTACAGGTGCACTCTACACTATAGTGCATTACAATTACTGAAGCTACAAGCACTACAGATATGGACTATAGACTAAGAACACAGACACTCTTAAGTTTTATCTTATCAGTACTGGACTTACTGATTACTCTTTATTTTCATGTCTTTACATGTGCACACAGTCACATATCAATTATTCATCATTTCACGACTTCATAATTATCACTCTTGATGGAGTCACACTTCACGATCATCATGACCCCTATCTTTATGAGTCATGATCATAGATGAACCACACCTGATGCTTGAGGCATAAGGCTATGTGTTACGACTTATCCCAGACTTATCGCAAGCATGTGTATTCTTTTCTTCTTTTACTGCTTACCAATCCGACGAGTACCCTTACGGTTACTCGAGTACCTGCACAGTCATGGATTCCTTCTTCATCCTTCCATGACATTCTACGATCTACTTAGTCAGCAGATCATCTGTCACTATTTAAACCCTTGGTGTCAGTAGTTCGTTCCCCAAGCTAGAGCTCCCTCAGAATACTTCCACTTGTATTTTGGTAGCTTCTCCAATCTAGCTCACTTGTCGTGTCTCCAGTGTGTCTTCGCTCTCCACATTGATTGAGCGCTCCCTGAACTTCTGGGCTATCACTCTGATAGTATCTTTCCTCGTCGCCAAGTCGGTACTTCTAAGCTGACTCCCTCGTACCTTGAACGTCGTAGCCTTAGTTGCACAACGTCTCCTCGTCATCGTTGCTTTATTAACACGACTCCTCGTCCTTCGTCGTCCACATCACCTTTAAGAGGGCTTTGCTTGTCCCTACCCGGGCCAAGCTTAACAAAAGCTCTAGCTTCCCCTCTCGCTGGCTGTCTTTGTACACGCTGCCAAAATATCTTCCTCACGGTTCAATCCGACTCGGCCCTCCCGGCCACATCTCCTTGTAGCCCAAGAACAAAGACGACACCTCCAA
Organism: Pulveroboletus aff. carminiporus; assembly: GCA_038094195.1. Taxonomy (NCBI): domain Eukaryota; kingdom Fungi; phylum Basidiomycota; class Agaricomycetes; order Boletales; family Boletaceae; genus Pulveroboletus; species Pulveroboletus aff. carminiporus. The sequence goes on along the minus strand of JBBPTP010000670.1, from coordinate 9,535 downwards.
GGATCTGATTCAGATCGTCCCCCAGATTTTCCAGAAACCAAAGATTCAGAATCCGGTTCAGACGTCGACCTATTCCAGGAAGACGAAAACATCGACCTTGCTCCACTAAATATCCCTCGGTCACCTACCCTGGCATCACCTACTTCACGACCTCAATCAGGTCAAATTTTTCTAGTCCCATCATCCGTCATGTCTTCCTCATCAAAACCTGTTGAACTAAAAATCAACGCTCCCGAACCATACGATGGCTCGGAGGAACTCTTAGAACCGTGGCTCGGAAGTGTCCTATTTTATTTGGATACCAACGACAAGGTATACGACTCCGACAAAAAGAAAATCGCCTTCGCATTATCCTACATGACCAAAGGCCCGGCTGCCCACTGGGCAAACACCTTCAGAAAAGACTGCATCACCGGATCAGCGGTCTCTACCGGGACTTGGGCAGATTTCATAAAGTCAATAAAAGAAGACTTTGAATCCACCAACTCGGCACATAAATCTATCACCTGGCTCATGACTACTAGAGTCAGTAAAGAACTCGGACTTACCTCTTACGTGGCCCAGTTTAGAAACCACGTTGCTACGTCTGGAATCACCGACGACAATGTCCTCATAGAATTCTTTGCAAAAGGAATACCCTCCGGCCTCGTCCATAAAATGTACGGGGAAGCAACCCGCATCACAACCATCAAGGAATGGTACAAGAAAGTTCAAGAATACCAAACCTTGTATGAAGAAGCCAAAGGGATCGTCGAATCCCAAAAGAAGAGAAGCCCCGCATATAAGTCCTATTCCTGTCCAGAGAAAGACCCAAACGCGATGGACGTTGATGTCAACGCCATCCAATACCCACCAAAACTCACGCCCGAAGAACGAGAACGCCTCAGAAAGATTGGGGCCTGTTTCAAATGCCGCCGCAAAGGGCACAACGCCCGAGAATGTCGAACTAAGTTCGAAACCGCTTCCTCCCCATCCGCCACAGAAACCAAACCCATGGAAAAGAAGGTCCGTAAGGAAAAGAAACCCATAGATCTTCCCAAACTTGAAGAAATTGAAGACGACTCTGACTCTGAGGACGAAAGAGATGTCCAAAGAGTATCCTTCAAGAAAAAGGATTTTTAAAAGGAAGGGCTGCTTCGACGCCAGTACCTTCCTTTCCCCGTAAAGTAGCCGCAGTACGAGTATCTACCACCAATATGACGATTCCCATTCAACTCATCGTCCCCTCGCACACGCTCAAAGACGTCGAAACCCGCGCTCTAATTGATAGTGGCGCCCAAATGAACTGCATAGACTGGGGCTTCATCCGAAAGCACAAACTCCCCACTACCCGTCTAAAAACTCAAATACGAGTCCGCAATGCTGACAACTCGGTCAACTCAAAAGGGTTGATAAAGTTCACCACTTCCCTCTTTGTCAATATACAAGGCATAGTCCAACGAATACTTTTCTACGTAATGAACTGTGGAGATGACAATGTCCTCCTGGGACTACCTTGGCTAAAAAAGGCAAACCCTGTTGTAGATTGGAACGCCCGGTCAATTTCCATTGACGAATCGAAAGACGAGTCAAAAATCCTCTTTGCCCAGTACCAAGACGCCTACCATGCAAACGAACACAAGTTTGCAAAGAAACTCCCTCCTCCGACCTGTAAGATGGTCAAACCTGAATCTACCCCTGCATTGTTCGAATTCATAGAGTACGAAACACAAGAAGAATTCGTCAATCGTACACTCTTATCTCGGGCAATCTGAGAAAAGAGAACCAAGATTAGGAACGCCCTTCTACCTAGTTCTATTTGCAGAACCACTCGCTCAGGAAGTCGCTACCTATCTCCCAGAGCAATACAAAAAATCACTCATGCTACGGAACTAGCCGCCGAAGCTGAAAAACTGAAACCTAAGAAAACTCTGCCCCCTGAATATTCAGAGTTCTCCAAAGTGTTCGCCGAACCAGATGCTGGCGAACTCCCTCCATCCAGACCTTACGACCACGAAATCAACCTCAAGGAAACCTTTTTGCCAAAAATCGGCAAACTATACCCCCTATCTCCTGAAGAACGCGAGGCTACTGAAACTTTCATCGAAGAAAACCTCAAAGCAGGGAAAATCCGCCCTTCTAACTCACCCCAAGCATCTCCGTTCTTCTTTGTCAAAAAGAAAGACGGTAAACTTCGACCGTGCCAAGATTACCGATACCTAAACGAACATACCATTCGTGATGCTTATCCACTTCCTCTTATTGGCGACCTACTTGACAAACTTAAGGGTGCCAACATTTTCACTAAATTCGACGTTCGCTGGGGATATAATAATGTCCATATCAAAGATGGACACCAATGGAAGGGGGCTTTCCTCACTCACAAAGGCCTCTTTGAACCCATGGTTATGTTTTTCGGCATGACCAACTCCCCCGCTACCTTCCAACGCTTCATGAATGACTCATTTCGAGACATGATTGCAGAAGGATGGCTCGTCATTTACATGGATGACCTCCTCATTTTCTCAGACAACGAAGAAGTTCACACTGAACAAACTCGCCGGGTCTTGCAAAGAATGCAAGAACTCGATCTTCACCTCCGCCTTGAAAAATGCAACTTCGCTACCAAGGAAGTCGACTACCTTGGTATGATTGTCAACGAAAAAGGTCTAGAAATGGACCCAGTTAAACTCGAAGGCATTGCCAAATGGCCCATACCTTCTTCGGTCAAAGAAGTCCGATCCTTCCTCGGTTTTGCCAACTTTTATAGGCGATTCATTCAAAATTACTCAGAACTAGCTCGCCCCTTGATTGACCTAACCAAGAAAACTCAAACTTGGAATTGGTCAGATAGATGTCAACAAGCGTTCGAAACGCTTAAAACCATATTCCTTTCGAAACCCGTCCTCCGATTCCCCGACCTCACGAAATCCTTTGCCATTGCCACCGACACTTCCAAATTCGCATCGGGAGGTATACTTCTTCAAACTGATGCCAATGGCGAATGGCACCCATGTTCTTACCTCTCCCAATCATTTTCTCCCGCAGAACGAAACTATGATATCTACGATCGAGAACTCCTTGCCATCCTCCGTGCCCTTAAAGCATGGAGACATTATCTAATCGGATCAGTAGACCCAGTTCAAGTCTTTACTGATCATAAAAATCTCACTTATTTCCGCCAACCCCAAACGCTCAATCGCCGACAAGCCCGCTGGCTTCTTGACATCTCTGACTATGACCTAAAACTCATCCACGTTCCAGGCACTGCCCTCTCTGGTCCAGACGCTCTCTCCAGACGCATAGACCATCTTTCAAAAGATGCGTCAGACAACGAGGAAACAACTTTATTACCACCATCTATGTTCATCCGCACCACAAGTGCCACCCTCCACTCCATCATCGCCAAACATTCGAACAACGACTCGCTGGTCCTTACTGCTCTCCAGGCACTAGACAATAAGATTCCTCCCCCTTTCCATTCCCGCCTATCTGACTGGCAAAACCACGACGGTGTTATCACCTACAAAGATCGTGTATACGTTCCACCTGAAGATGACCTCCGACGAAAGATTGTTTCCTCTTGCCACGATGACCCTTCCACCGGACACCCCGGTGTATTAAAGACTCGGCAACTTGTCTCCCAAGAATACTGGTGGCCAGGTCTAGCCCATCATGTCCGCAAATATGTCGAAGGCTGTGCAACGTGCCAGCAAAATAAAATCAACACTCATCCCACTGTACCCCCGCTGACTCCGATCAAATCTCACGCAACTCGCCCATTTCAACAGATATCATGTGATCTTATCACCGATCTCCCTCCTTCTAATGGTTTCGATACACTTTTGGTCATTGTAGACCATGGGCTTACTAAGGGGGTAATTCTATGCCCCACAAAGAAATCAATCACCGCCGAAGGGATAGCAGACCTATTCTTTCACAAAGTCTACCTACGATTCGGACTATACGAGAAAATCATCAGTGATCGTGGACCACAATTCGCTTCAAAATTCGCTCTAGAACTCGGACGCCTCCTTGGCTACGATCTAGCGCTCTCCACTGCGTATCACCCTCAAACCGACGGAGAGACCAAATGTGTAAATCAAGAAGTCGAGACTTATCTCCACATATACTGTGGCAATAATCCTACCTCATGGTCTGAATCAATCTCCCACGTGGAATTCGCACACAACCACTGCTCTCACTCCGTAACTTCGAAATCGCTGTTTTATCTCATGCTTGGCTATGAACCAAAAGCCATTCCCACGGTCTTTGCTGAATCTTCTATTCCTGCAGTCGTTGACCGATTAAAAAACCTTGAAGCAGCCCGTTCAGAAGCTCTTGCTGCCCACGAATTAGCACGCCAAGTCATGGCATCACGTTCTCGTCGCCAATACACTCCTTTCAAAAAGGGAGATAAGGTTTGGCTTGAAGCCAAAAACCTGAAACGATCTATTACCAACCCGAAATTCGTCCCGAAACGAGAAGGACCTTTTACCGTTGTATCAGTCCTATCCCCCTTATCATTTAAACTCCACCTCCCATCCACATGGAAAATCCATCCCGTGTTCCATGCTTCCTTGCTATTGCCGTATCACGAAAACTCTGTCCATGGTAAGAATTTCCCAAAACCTCCACCTGACCTTATCGGCGGAGAAGAAGAATATGAAATACAGCGGATATTAAAACATCGAGGTCCACCCTTAAACTGCTACTTCCTAATTAGGTGGAAAGGCTATACCCCAGAAGATGATTCATGGGTGCCTGAGAAAGACCTATCTCACGCACAGACCATTCTCAAGGACTATAAGAAACGACACCCCTCTGTCCGATCCATCACCATTAAACGCATCTCCGTCGTTACAAACATGCCTCACATCCCTACCTCTGAACTCCCAGTCTCCCCTTTCGCTCGTACCTTCCGCCGTCGCTCGCCTGCGCATGAAGACGCCCTCGCATGTGCCCTCAACGACCCTTCGCTCGCTACCACATTAGATCGTTGCATCCATCCTGACTCCCCCCTGGGCCTCCTCCGTGCTGCCTACGGTGCACACCAAACACTGTCCACTGCCATCGCCCGCTTGGAAGGGTTCCCTTCTTCTCCAGACCTAGATCTCGTTCTTAACCTGCTCCGTAAATCCCACTCTCAAGTAAACCGCAAGATCCTCGCTGCGGCTCATCAACTTGAACTTACCAAAGTAGGGGAAAAGGTCCATGAACTACTCGCGGCGTATGGTGATGCCCTTCCACCTTCTCCATCTGAGGAAGAGAAACTTGCAACCTTGGCCCACCTTATTTGTACCCAGAACGACGCCCCCCTTATCCACGGGGATCCCGACTTTTACCGGGCATGTACCGGCTGTCACCAAATCAGTCACAAAAAAGCCGACTGCAGACGCACGAAATGTCGTGTCTGCAAGAAATTCGCAGCTGGCCACGTGGAATGGCAATGTCCAGTTAAGTCCAGGTCACCTGTATATTCTTCCCCGTCCTCCTCAGACAGCGAAGCGCCACTTCCTGTCCCATCTCCCCCGACGCCTCGTGTATGGAGCCCGCCTCATGACAACTCTGATCCAGAATTCACCCCCAAAAATGTAATTGTTCCTGTGGAGATGTTACAACCTCGTTCCCCATCTACCCACTCCTTGGATCTTAATGATGGCCCAGCATGCGAACGAAATCCCGAATTCGAACGTATCGCATATGAGGCTGAAGAAAGGGCCAAACAGGCTTCTCGCCGTCGTCGTACCTTGCGTACTAGTTACGCCGAAATCATGGACGATATCAACTTAAGGGATGAAAGAAACGAATCTGAACTAGAGGATTACTCGGCCGACGAAGATGTGTCAGACGTAGAAGCTCGAAGGCGAGCCTTAATGGATGCCGGTATTCCTCAAATTCATTTACAGAATCACGAGGTCCCTTGCTGGGATGAAATCGAAATCATGGTCCTTGAAGCCGAACATTGAAGAATAGGCTATTCTTTGGACTTAGTAAGGGGGTAATGTTACGACTTATCCCAGACTTATCGCAAGTGTGTGTATTCTTTTCTTCTTTTACCGCTTACCAATCCGACGAGTACCCTTACGGTTACTCGAGTACCTGCACAGTCATGGATTCCTTCTTCATCCTTCCATGACATTCTATGATCTGCTTAGTCAGCAGATCATCTGTCACTATTTAAACCCTTGGTGTCAGTAGTTCGTTCCCCAAGCTAGAGCTCCCTCAGAATACTTCCACTTGTATTTTGGTAGCTTCTCCAATCTAGCTCACTTGTCGTGTCTCCAGTGTGTCTTCGCTCTCCACATTGATTGAGCGCTCCCTGAACTTCTGGGCTATCACTCTGATAGTATCTTTCCTCATCGCCAAGTCGGTACTTCTAAGCCGACTCCCTCGTACCTTGAACGTCGTAGCCTTAGTTGCACAACGTCTCCTCGTCATCGTTGCTTTATTAACACGACTCCTCGTCCTTCGTCGTCCACATCACCTTTAAGAGGGCTTTGCTTGTCCCTACCCAGGCTAAGCTTAACACTATGTCTTCCATTCTACCACATCTATGCTTCTTATTCACATTAGATCCATATCTTATGTGTATGTTTATGCTTCTCTTCCATTCTTACTTATTAGATACACATTGTAACATCATGGACAACACAGGATATCTCTAGATGAGGTATCTATAGATACAAACAGTAGAAGAGTATATATACGACCCATGTAGAGCCAGAGAACTCTAACCAAGTTCTTCTGGAGTTGTCTTCTATTAACAATAAGACTATTATCACTCCACTTGTGTTCTCCTTGCCTAGAGTTACCACTACTATGGCAGATGTTGCCTATGCATAAGAACATGCATATAAAAAGACCTGGACCACAGAAGGCTGTGCCTCTGTAGGCAGTCCATATATGAAAATATATGAAGACTAAGGAAACCAGAGTATTAGAGACATATAGAAGGTTTCTTTATAGATTCCCTAGTATAAGCTAGCTAGGTCAAGACTCCCTTGGTAAAGGATACCACAAGGTTAACAAGACACTTACCTTGGGCAATTACTATTGCCTCTTGATGGCTATGCCTCAGAGGTTTAGGATTGTTTCAGTTCTCTGTATCAACCTGTCACTGAGCCCCTCACCTGGCTTTTTCCACACCCATTTGTGACCATCTGACCCTAGGTGATTAATCTTGGTCTCATCAGACCATATAACCCTCTTCTAGTCATCCAGAGTCCAATTCCTGTAAGCATAGGCAAAGTCTAACCTGACCTTGCAATGTCTAGTAGACAATAGAGGGCATTTGGACTTGAATCTTTCTCAGATGAAGGTGAATAGTACTTGGGGAGAGAGGTTTGTTGATGATATTGCTGAGTGCTTTGGTGACCTGGACTGCATTCTCAGCCTTTCAAGAAGAGATCAAGTGGATAGCATGATAAATATTAGTTAGGGAAAGCTTGGTTGGGTGACCTCCAGTGGATTTCTGAAGCTCAGGATGCTCTTTGGAGTGAAGCCTGGATATGGTAGAGATGTTGAAATCAGTAGCAGATGTGATAGAGTGAGCAGAATGGCCTGCATCAAGCATAGAAATAATAGAGGCCTTTTGAGTGGCAGAGAGGGATTTCATGATGATGGTGGTTGGAAAGAAAGAAGTGTGTGAATCTATTTAAGCTTAGACATGATGTTTACATGTGTATGCTTGTTTATATGTCCAAACAAAGCAAGTATACTATCATGTTATTGAGATCACACTGTTCAAATCAAAAGCTCAAAAACTGTTGCAATGAAGTCACCATCTTAAAATGGCCATATCTCAGGAACCACTGAGCCAAATTACATAATCAGTAGCTCCATTTGTAGCCAAGAGTGTGTACCTTATTTCGTCTAACTATGACTAAGCAGGATTCCCACACACTCGGACACTACACAGCAGACAGTTCAGATTAGTGAAACATTGCAATGGTTTTTGAGGTCACTGTATAGGCATATAGATAATGGATTTAAGTAGTGACTAATGACAAGGGATGTGCCATTACCTATGAAATAGTATGAAAAAAGAAAAAATGTTATGACTCATAGTGGATCATAATCTGATATACAGTAATAAGAACTGAATTAGGAGATTGTTAGACCTAGTGCAGAAATGCTAGGGATAACTGGACTCAAGTGAAGTCTGACTAAGGGAGGAGCTCATGAAGAGTCACAACATCCTCAGATAAACTTAATACTAGGTGAAAATGCACAATAGATTCAAAGTGAGGAAAAGAATTACATGTTCACTATCCTATCTTTAAGTAATGATGAGTGATTTACTATAGAGCCAGCCTAAAAAGAATATAAATGGAAGGAATACTGCAGATTAGCCAATCTGCAGTAGAACAGTGAGGAGCACTATAGAATGATAATAATAGAGTGAAACTATGACATTGATATGAGAGAATCAATGAAGGAGTAAGCATTCTGATCCAAGAGCTCAGAGAAGTACTAAGTAAGAAAGTGAAGCAGATAGGAACAATAGGAAGTAAGATCAGATATTGTAGGTTATATCAAAGAGGGTGTTAGTTTGGGCAAAGATGATAAGACAAAGAGATGGACTAAGGAGAAAGATTGTAACAGAGATAATGTCTAATGGCATTATATTATCAAGACTCACATAACTCCAACCAGAAGAAATAGGAAATGGATTAGAACAGTTGGAGATAGAATAGAGAGGGGCAAATTAGACTTGCAATAAAAAAAATGTGCATCCAGGACTCAGTAAGGATTTAGGATGGGCAAATTATCTATATATAAAAGGAAAAGAGCAGCAGATTGGAGATGAGGTAAAGAATTGTAATAGTTTTAGAGTTGTTTCATTTTATAGGTGTTATGACTTATCCCAGACTTATTGCACCATGTGTATTCTTTTCCTTTTCCCATCTTTTTACTAATCATGCAAGAACCCTTATGGTCGCATAAGAACCTCCGCAGTTATGGAAACTCTTCCTTTCTGTTCCATAACATTCTATCTGGTTATATAATCTGCTTATTCAGCAGATCATCTTTCACTATATATACCTGGGCTGGTTCTCTTTCATTTCCTAAGCTAGAGCTCTCTTGAATATCGCCTCTTGTATCCTTTGGTAGTTAGCATCCAATATAGCTCCCTTGTTTCATCTCCCATGTGTCTTCATCCTCCACATTGATTGGACGCTCCCTGAACGTCTGGGCTACCTTTGTGGTAGTATCTTTTATCTTCGCTAAGTCAGTGCTAATAGCACAACTTTCTCGTACTCTCATCATCATTGCTCTTTGTGCACGACATTTCCTCATCATCATTGCCTTATGTGCATAATTCCTTATTCCTCATCATCATCTTTTATACCTTGTCTTCATATCACAAAGTGAAACAACCCTAAACCCCTGAGGCATAGCCGTCAAGAGGCAATAGTAGTTGCTCAAGAGAAGTGTCTTGTTACTCTTGTGGTATCCTTTACCAAGTGGGCTTTGACTTGACTAGCTTTGCTTATAAGCTAGGAACCAGAGGTATGTGCAATGATAATAGTTCTTATTTATAGGGGAAAGC
>JBBPTP010000669.1:0-14947 GCA_038094195.1 Pulveroboletus aff. carminiporus | reverse complement strand
ATAACATGTTGCATACACGTTGTGTGGGAGAATGGAAGATAGAAGCATGATGGACACATTGTCTGATATGATCATGAGAATAGAAATCAAGGGACTTCTAGACAGTAATGAACAATAGAAGTGTGACGTATAACAAGAGTGGGTCAAGAGTTTGTTATCCTTGATGCATGACTTGACTTTGTAAAATAAAATGATTGTGCTTAGTAAGCTGCTTAGTCAGCAAGCTTAGTTATTGTTTGTAAGAAAAAGTGTTAAGTCCTGAAGGACATGTATTGTGATAGGCAGCATTTATAATATAGTGTAGGGAGCACTAGCAAAGGTTCAAGCAATACTAGAGCAAGACTGTCAATTGGGCAGCTTGAATTCTGACAGAGATTTATGACAGAAGGGTGCAGACTAAGCAGAGGGGAAACAAGGTAGATTTACAGAAGGTCAAGAATGTAGAAATAAAGTACATGGACTACTGGTCTTAAATAGTGACAAGTGTTAGACCTAGTGCTATGACACCTTATGTAGTGCACAAGATGGCGAGATCTTGGTACTAGGACTAGACAATGACAAGGAGAGATTCTACTCAAGGGAGGAGCTCACGAAGAGTCGCAACATCCTCAAGAGACTTAGATTATACTAGGCAAGTGAACTAATAGATTCAAGATGGGAAACCATTACATAACACTACCATCCAGTTTAAATAGTGATAGTCAATGTACTATAGGGCCAGCCTTAGAAGAATAAAAGAGAATAAGAGAGAGACTGCAGATTAGTCAATCCACAGTAGAAATGAATAGAACACTATGAAAGGGATATGAGTCATCAGGAACTATGACATTGATATAATAGAATCAATGGAGGAGTTAGCATCCAAGACAAGAGCTCAGAGAAGAACAAGTTGTGGATGCAAAGGTGAGATAACAAGTAGAAAATGGGACCAGGTGTCATAGGTTATACCAAAGATAATGGCGGGTTGCATGTAAGTAATGAGAGCAAGAGAAGCAGTAAGAAAAAGGATTGTAACATTACCCCCTTTGTAAACTCGAAACCCTGGTTCAAGAAACGTCAAGCCCATGCTATTCTGGAGGAGAAGAGATGAAACGTTGACCAAAGATGTCGAGAGCCTGCTCTGGTGATAGATGGTCAAATGGACAGTCATCTGCGACATGCCCAGTTTGATTACAAAGTCCACAAGAGTGTATGGGGCAGACGTAATCTGAATGCCCCCATCTAGAACAAAAGCCATATTGAGTGTGGAGACATAGATACTGGGGGTGTCCAGGAGCAGACATATGACAGTTTGGGTATGAGTAGAGGGGACAATCCTCTCGATAGTGACCTGAAAGATGACAATGAAAACATTCAGTGAGGACAGACGCTGGACGACGATGAACTATAGTAGAAAGAAGTCAGGTTGGCGCAGATAGGATGATCACTCCATTAGCCCCTGGGATATGATATGACTGAGAGAGGTGCATTGCCTCTCTGTTTATAGGGGGTTCTTCTTCTTCTTCATTATTCATGACAGTAGATTCGGACTCTCCTAGAGAGTTAGTCATTGTTACTGATGGTGAAGGTGGGGGAGAGGATAATCATTCTAGTAGACCAGGTCTGGGCTCTGGGATCAGTTGTGAATTATAGGATTGGGGTGGTATCATCACTGGGATGGGAGAGATTGGAGCAACAGCTGACAGGTAATGTTCCCTTTCGGCCAGTTTCATAGAAAGGAAGATGGGGAAAAAGATGGGAAATAGATGTTCTCCAGGGATCTGTTCCACAAAGGAGGGGAAGCCGTGAGTATATAAAAGGGTTAGAACATGTCTTGGAAGATTGCTAAGTAAGAAATGCATCGGAGTCCCATACAAGGGAGGTAAGTCATTGAGGGCAGTTTGTTGATGAAAGCATTGTACTCTAGTTACTTCGTGAAATAAACAAACGAGCTCTTGGAACGTAATGTCCTCCTGAAATAGAGGAAAGCCTTCAATAATAAAAAGAAGAGAGGAATCAGATATGATGGCAGCCAGTAGGGTAAGGGTAAAGTCAATTGGTAGCAGCAACGGCTTTACTGATAGCATTCAAATATGAGAGGTGATGAGAGAAGAGGATTGCAAGGAGGATTGCAATGATGAGGAGCAGGTAAACATAGTGTTCCCAATAACATCGAAGATGGTTCATACAAGGCGATACTCACGAAAAGACTGACATCTTGTTTGACCCATCTCTTTAGAGATGGTTGTCTTTTTTATAATGATCTAGGAGTTGCTGTGCATGCCGGAGATTAGCTTCTGATTCCCAGGTGTTTTCTGATGAAGGATAGCCTTTCCATGCAGTTAGGTACTGCCTTCTTGACACACTGCCCTGATGGAAGATAAAGTGTTCTACTTCGTATTCTTCTTCTGATCTGATCAGGTGGGAGATGAAGGAAGTTGGGGCCATATGCATCTGTTTCCTTGTAAGACAAAAGGAGGGATGCATGGAAGACATCATGGATCTTCCAGGTGGGTGGAAGTTTAAGTCAGTAGGAGAGGGGAGAGAGGACTTGGGTGATCTTAAAAGGACCATACTATTTTGGAGCCAACTTTCGTGACAAGGTTTTGATGTGGAGATTAGTGGCTTCTAACCAAACCTTGGCTCCTACTTTCCATGGGGTGAAGTGCCTGGTTATCTGAGCAGTCATGATCCAATGGGCAGAGTCATGCACAGCAAGTGCTTCTTTTCTTGATTTGTCAAAGGCAGCAAGCCTGGACTCTAAAGTGGGGAGGAATATCTTTCTGATTGGAGGATAAGCTCAGAGTTTGTATCCGAGCATCAGTGAGAATGGAGATACTTTGGTGGATGGGTGTGGGGCATTGTTGTGGGTGAACTCAGTGGTGGTAAGGAAATCTGCCCACTTTCTAGGTTGGTTCATGGTGAATATACGAAGGTAGGTTTCGAGTTCTTGGTTCATCTGTTCAGTTTGTCCGTCAGTTTGGAGGTGGTATGCGGTCAATAGTTTTACATCATATTTGAGGAGTCTAGCCAATTCTCTGGTGAAGGCAGATGTGAACTGTGGACCCCTATCTGAGATGACTGATTCATGAAGTCTGAATCTTTTGAAAACAAAGTCATGAAAGAGTCGGGCAACTCCTTCAGCAGTTACAGATTTATTGCAAGGAGTGAGAATTACCCCCTTTGTAAGCCCATAGTCAACCACGACCATGATAGAATTGTATCCATGAGATTTGGAGAGATCAGTGATAAGATCAACTGATATTTGTTTAAATGGTAGAGTGGAGTGTGATGGGATTGGAGAAAGACTTGGTACAGTTGAATGTGTATTGACCTTGTTCTGTTGACAGATCACACATCCATTGATGAAATTGCAAACAAAAGTAGCTAGTCTGGGCCACCAGTAGTCTCGTTCTACCAGGGCTTTGGTTCGAAACTGGCCTAAATGGCCAGTAGTGGGTGATTCATGGATAGTGGTCAGGATAGGGGAGTGAGCAGATGGAGGAATATATAGGCAACCCTTGAAATAAAGGTGTCCATTGTCTAGGGTCCAATTAGCAAGGGCAGATCTGTCGAAGAGGAGATTGTCTTTTCCTAAACTTTCGATAGCGCGGAGTACCAAGGGGTCTCCTGAGGAGGAGGAGCAGACTAGCTCGACAAGTCTGGTGTCTAGGGTGGATGATAGCAGGTTCCAAGATGATGGAGGTTTGGATGTTATCTTCTGAAGTACCCACTTCAGAATTTCTTGACAAAGCATCCACTGGGCCCATTTGAGTTCCAGGAGTTAGTGTCCAAGACAAGAGCTCAGAGAAGAACAAGTTGTGGATGCAAAGGTGAGATGACAAGTAGAAAATGGGACCAGGTGTCATAGGTTATACCAAAGGTAATGGCGGGTTGCATGTAAGTAATGAGAGCAAGAGAAGCGGTAAGAAAAAGGATTGTAACAACAAGTGATTCTGCTGACCTAAGTAATCCATAGAACATGAAGGAAGGGAATGGAATGATATGACAAGATACAAATTATGAATCCAATATAAAGAGAACTAGATTTGAGAGTTATTGTCTGATGACATCGCACACGAGCCATTACATGACTTCAACCATTGTAAGAAAGATAAGTGTTGTGATAGGGTAAGTTCTCTGAGGGTCTATCACAAGGAAGGGGTGAAGAGAGCAAGCTATGCTTGTTCCTAGAGGGGTCCAGCAAAGGTAGATAGATGAGGAGGGGTAACTAGATATAGACTTAGCACCAGAAGAGTCAATCTGGTTGATTCTGGATTGAAAGTGAAGCAAATTGAATGAAGACTGGTCTAGAATGAGGATCAGATTGAGACAAGCAATGATGATGATGATGACAAATGAAGATGTGACTGATAGATGGTGACCCAAATGAAAGGTGTATTGCACAAGGCAGATACAAAGATTTATAGTCTGGGTATTTTCCAGAACTGTCAGAAAAAGGTGAAACATATGTCAATGTCAAAGTATTGTGAGATAGAAATAATAGAAATAAGTGTTGTGATATCAGAACACAAGAAAACATATGGTAATGCACTAACCATCTCAGTTGCTAGTTCTGAGATAAGTCAGATACTAGGCATAGCAGATAGTGTAACTCAATAGTTAGTTCAGATACAGATTGTTAGACCTAACGCTACAATGCCTTGTGTAAAACACGAGATAGTGGGTTCTTGATGCTAGGGACTAACAGACTCAAGGAGATTCGACTAGGGGAGGAGCTCACGAAGAGTCACAATGTCCCTTGCCAAATAATATGCTAGGCGTAATGCACAATGTATTCAAAGTGGAGAAATACTACCAAAGGTAACTATGGTGTTTAAGTGACAAACTACCATAGTAGACAAGTAACAATGAAGAGGAACGATCATTGTAAGTAAGTAATCAATGAAGATAACAAGAGATAACTATAGTGAGCAACTATAGAGTTGGAATAAAAGCGACGAGGAACTATGGAGTAGATCTGAGTCAAGAAACAAAAGGACAAACTAGTAGTGCAAAAGAATGAGCACAAAAGAGACAATAATAAAGCATACTTGGATAAGCTTGTCTCAACATAAACTGGAGTTGAAACATAGACAACTAAATGAATCTATTGTCAAGAGCCTAACAGCAAGTGGTTGCAAAGGAAAGGAGAAAAGAGGTGCGCACTAAGAGAGTAAATGATTGTAACACAGATAGGACTGAATACATATGAATAGGGGTGGATTAGCCTTCAATGAACACAGGACAGGATGGATGCTTGCATGATGGACATGAGTGAACCTATAGTGACCTGAAAGTGGAAAAAACTGATGCTACAAACATAGAGTGTGTTGAGCTTCTATACTGTCTGGAAGGGAAATAGAACTAGAGCAGTTTAGAGAGAGATAAAAGCAGGAGATAAAGGGGAAAGTAACACAAGCACACACTCCCAGTATTCCATGATGAGACCAAAGCAGATTGTCTATAGTGGAAAACAGAAGAGTAATACATGTTGATGTAGATAGAGGATTATAACAGGTGTATATTTATGCTTCTCTTTCATTCTTACTTATTTGATATGCATTGCTATCTCATGGACTATATAGGATATCTCTAGATAAGACACCATAGATACAAATATAGATAGAGTATATATATGACCCATGTAGAGCCAGAAGACTCTAACCAAGTCTTCTTAGGAGTATTTCCCTATTAACAATAAGACTATTATCTTCACTCCTCTACTCTGGTTTCCTAGCATATGCTAGCTAGGTCAATGTATAAGTCAGCCTTATGAAGCCCACTTGATAAAGGATATCACAAGGATAACAAGACACTTTCCTTGGGCAATCGCTATTGCCTCTTGATGGCTATGCCTCAGGGGTTTAGGGTTGTTTCAGTGACTACTCAACACTAGCATCAGCAAATTCCAAGTTAGCTACATAGTACTGTGAGACACTGTACAGTATGTGTCAGCTGCCACAGGATGACAGAAAGAATCCCTTCTGTACAGAAAACTAAAAGTGCTTAAAAGTGATTTATATTCATGGTATTTTATCCTAGCAAAACTACACTGTAAAAGTCTATAATGGCCTGTAACAGCCTGTGGCTCTGTGAGCTCTGTATCTAACTAGGTAATTTGCTGATGTATATTGTACTATATAAAGGGGGAAAGACTATAGGGTCTATGGATACTACATATATAGTCTACATAGTACTATGTAGTAATATGTTTTTTTCCAGATGCACAACAGCTCACAACTACTGAAAATACCTCAATAAGTGATTTGATAGGCCTATTCTATAAGAATGCTATGGAAAACCAAACAGAGCCATGTGCACAGCCACATGTAAGCACAAGAAAGCCTGAGAGCAGTTGAAAACAATACCTATGGAGTTGCTAGTCATCAAAACAAGTTGCAAACACAAACTCAGCAGGTCAGACCAGGAACAATTCAATTTGGAGTGGGAAGGAGTTGAGAAGGGTATGTAGAAGGATGACAGATAGCAGAAGTGTGACCATAGAATGTTACAAATGCTGCCTATCGCAATATATGTCCTTCGGGACTTAACACTTTTTCTTATGAACAATAACTAAGCTTGCTGACTAAGCAGCTTACTAAGCACAATCACTTTATTTTACAAAGTCAAGTCATGCATCAAGGGTAACAAACCCTTGACCCACTCTTGTTATACGTCACACTTCTATTGTTCATTACCATCTAGAAGTCCCTTGATTTCTATTCTCATGATCATATTGGACAATGTGTCCATCATGCTTCTATCTTCCATTCTCCCACACAACATGTGTGCAACATGTTATTAATCTCCACTCTATAAGAAGATACGCCACAAACCTATGCACGGATATGTTCTGAGTCACAAGGACTCATCACACACAGCATTGTATTACCCTTTATGGATATATGTTTCCTAACATGGACTATTTACTAGTACAAATAAGTACAAATAAGTACATACCCCATGTAGTATATAAACCTGGATCTTTGATGTAAAGTCCCTCAATCAAGTTCTTTTGATATCCATCACTACAAGTGGGGGATTTCTTGATTTGACCCTTCTATGCTTTTCTCTTTTGACTTCGACAACTAGCAATCCTATATAGGGTTGTTTGATAGCTTGTAGTTGTTTCACAGAAGTCCACCAGTCCAGCCCAGGACACACCCACAAGTATGTCAGAAGGTCCATGACATGATCACTGACATCATGAACCCAAACATGATATGTGTCAGGCCCACAAGGCCAGAGAATGTTACAATCTTCTTTCTCTCTTCATCTTTACTACTCTTTTGCTTCTCTCAAACTATCATCCTCTTGGGAATGGTCTGCATTACCTACAACCACTTCCTACTCATAGCTTCCTCTCATCCACATTTTATTCTTCTATGATCGGTTCCTGAAAGGTTCATCTCTTTCTCTTTGATAACGAACAGTCACTCCTCAATCAATTCTCTTGTATTGATCTCGTAGTTCCTTACTTTGTCATCCAAGTTCTCTTGTCTTCTATTAGTTTCTACTGCGCATTAGATAATGTGCAGTCCCTTCTTCTATTTCTAACTCAGTTGGGCTGGCCCTAGAGTAACTCGCTTGTCACTACTTAAACTGTAGGATAGTGCCTTGTAACGTCTCTTTACTTTGAATCTATTGTGTCTTTTCACCTAACACAACTTAAGTTGTATCAAAGGACGTTGCAACTCTTCGTGAGCTCCTCCCTTTGATAGAACCTCCCTCGAGTCAGTTAGCCTAATATCAAGAAACTCTCCGTCTTGTGTTCCACACAAGGCGTAGTAGCATTAGGTCTAACAAAAGATTCAAAGTCACCCTTGTCCCTCCTATCATCGGAGTAGGACTACCCCCTTGTCACCATAGCACCCAGTACCATCAGACCACCTCTCAGTGAAGAGGAAGATTCTCCGGAAACCCAGCAACCATCTAGTCGGCGAATTGCTTCGTCGTCTATCCAGTCCACCAACCCAGCCCTGTACCCTAGAACCAGACGTACCTATCAACCTGGTACATACCCTGTAACCCAGTCATCTTCTAGTCACAGCATCCCTCGAATCCTAGCACCACAACCATTGCCCCAGATTGCTGCACCCCAAGCTTTACCCCAGATCCTCCCACCCAGATCACCTAGCCCCATCTTTACCAGTCCCCAACCTAGCCCTTCACCAAGTCCACCACTGATCATCATGTCTACTCCCCGATCGGAAGTTAAAGCCGCTCTTCCAGCAGACTTCTCTGGTGAATCCGATGAATCCACTTGATGGATCAAGGCGATGAATGCCTACTTCTCAGTCAACCCATCGATCTACTCCAACGATGGTACTAAGATCTTGACCTGCCTGAACAAAATGAGTAAAGGCAGAGATATCCAATTCTCAGAAATGTGGTATGATAAGATGGCCGATGCCACTGTTGACACTACCAAGAAAACTTTCATCAAATTCACGGAGGACTTCCAGTCCACATTTTTTCCATTCGACGCCAAAGCTAAAGCCCGAATGGAGCTCCACCGTCTCATCCAAACCAAGACTGGTAAGGATGATGGCTTCCAAGAATTTATCACTGAGTTCCAATCTCTGGCAGCTAAAGCCGGAGTAACTGAGGATAATGCCCTCATCGACAACTTCTCCACAGGAATCGACCAGAAACTTGCCATCATGATCCTCAGAGCCAAGAACCCAGCCACCACCATCCAGGAATGGATTGAAAAAGCGAAAACTTACCACCAACAGTTGATGAAAATCAAAGACCTCAAGAAAGGGGTCCGTTACGTGAACAACTCACCTTCATCCTCTCGCACCAGAGATCCGAATGCTATGGACATAGACACAGTCCGTCTTAAGAAACTTACTCCCATTGAATGAGCTCGTTGCATCTGAGAGAACCGATGCTTCAAGTGCTGAAAGGTTGGACACTCTGCTCAGAATTGTAGAGTCACTTTTTCCCCCAAGACATCGACAACCCAAATTCAAGCTATCTCAACCCCTCCACCTGCTCCCTCTTCTACCATCACCCCTACCACTACTATCGAACCTTCCTCGTTGAAAGTCGCAGATCCCATCAACTCGTACATCACTTTCCTTAAAGGAAAAGGGAAAGACCCAAAGCAAATCTTGCAGACTCTCCAAATCTGCTTCGATGAAGAAACTGAATCCACGCCCTCAGATTTTTGAATAGAGAAGGATGGCCGATGTCTCCTTCTCATAACCTAGACCATGTATTTGTAGTCATGATGAACAAAAAGACCTTGAGAATTCCCATCCAACTACATACTGGAAAAGAAATCGTTGAAACTGTTGCTCTTATCGACTCAGGAGCAACCAGAAACTTTATCGATTCAAACCTTGTCAAATGACATTGGTTTCCCCGAATACCCTTACAACAACCTCTGACTGCCCTCAACGTCGATGGAACTGGAAATAAAGGGGGCATCATTAAACACGAAGCCCGGATGGATTTAACCATCAACGATCATCGTGAACGCATTGGACTAATGATCACCTAGCTCAAATCCCCCCAGATTATCTTGGGAATACCCTGGCTGAGGAAATGGAACCCGAAAATCGATTGGGCCAAAGACGAAATATCCCTAGAAAGAGATGACGAAGAAGACGTCCGAAATGTCGACCTGTCTGGTTCACTCTGGGATGTTGTGTCTCTTCGTGAGTACCTCCCTGGGAAAGGATTGGGATGGGTCGACATCAACAAAATCACTTTGTCTATGGAACTGGAGCAACAACGAGAAAGGACCCAAACCACCTTGCCAACGTGGTGCAAAGATTTTACAGATGTCTTTGCTGAACAAACTTTTGACAAACTTCCCGACCACAGACCCTATGACCATATAGTCAATCTCAAACCTTCCTTCGTCCCGAAGATAGGCAAAACGTATTACCTTAACCCACAAGAGTGTAAAGCATGTCAAGATTTCATCTCGGAACATCTCAAATCAGGCTGAATCATACCGTCCACTTCCCCTCAAGCAGCACCATTTTTCTTTGTTCCAAAGAAAGATGGATCATTACGGCCCTGCCAAGACTACTGATATCTTAATGCTCACACCATCCACAATGCCTACCCTCTTCCACTGATCTCAGAATTAATTGACGACATGAAGGATGCAAATATCTTCACCAAGTTTGACATCAGGTGGGGGTATAATAATATTCGAATTCGGAAAGAAGACCAGTGGAAGATGGCCTTTATCACTCCCTTCAGTCTGTTCGAATCCACGGTACTTTTCTTTGGTCACAGCAACGCACCCCCCACTTTCCAGACATTTATGAACCACATCTTCGCTGACATGATCGCTGAACGCTGGCTGAAAATCTACATGGATGACATGGGCATCTGTATGAAGGATGACCTAAACCTTCACCATGAAAGAACTCGCTGAGTCCTCCAATGACTAAGAGAACATAAGTTATCCTTGAAACTACCCAAATGCGAGTTCAACGTTTCACAAATCAACTTCCTTGGAATTATTGTCAGCAATGGCCTGGCTAAAATGGACCCAGTCAAACTTGCAGCAATCTCCTCCTGGAAACCCCCAACTACAGTGAAAGGAGTAAGGTTGTTTATGGGGTTCGCCAACTTTTATAGAAAATTCATCCCCAATTTCTCCAATGTCATCGCCCCACTAAACCTCCTCACTCAGAAAAACCAGCCATGAGATTGGACCCAGTTACAACAACAGGCATTCGACGCCTTAATCAACATCTTCTCATTGACCCCTGTCCTCCACATTCCCGACCTAGCCAAACTCTTTACTGTCATGACCAATGCCTCTTTAATCGTAGCGGGTGCAGTCTTGATGCAAACCAATGTCAATGGAGATCTCCATCCATGCTCGTACTTCTCCAAAACGTTCATCCCTGCAGAACGAAATTATGACATCTATGATCGCGAATTGCTCGCTGTAATTCTCGCCCTCGCCAAGTGGAAACATTATCTGTTGGGCACAAACCACCCAGTCACCATCGTTACAGATCACAAGAACTTGTCATACTTAAAAGACCCTCGCAAACTCTCCCGCCGACAAGCACGATGGGGCCTTTTCCTCCAAGACTTTGATATCTTGTGGAAAGTCACACCTGGTACCCAAATGGCCTGCGAATGCCTTGTCAAGAAATGCTGAGGTAGATACTTCAGAAGACAACACCCAAACATCCATCGTCGCAGAACCTGTTATCATCCATGCCCTAGACACTAGACTGGCTGAGCTAGTCCGCTCCTCCTCCATGGGAGATCCCTTAGTACTCCGTGCTATCGAAGGCCTGGAAAGGGACAACCCACTCTTCCCTAGATCCGCCCTCCACGACTGGACCCTGGACAACAGCCATCTCTACTTTAAAAGATGCTTATATATTCCACCCTCTGCTTGCTCCACCATCCTAACCACCATCCATGAATCTCCCACCATGGGCCACCTAGGGCAATTCCGAACTAAGGCCATAGTAGAACGCGATTACTGGTGGCCAGGATTAGCTACTTTTGTTCGCAACTTTGTCAATGAATGTGCTGTCTGCCAACAAAACAAGGTCAACACACATCCAACCATCCCACCTATTTCTCCAATCCTGTCACATGTCACACTCCCGTTTAAACAAATTTCTGTTGACCTCATCACTGATCTCCCTGAATCTAATGGCTACAACTCTATCATGGTCGTGGTCAACCATGGACTTACAAAGGGGGTAATTCTCACTCCTTGCAATAAATCTGTTACTGCCAAAGGTGTCGCCCAACTCTTCCATGACTTTGTCTTCAAAAGATTTGGACTCCATGAATCAGTCATCTCCGATAGAGGCCCCCAGTTCACGTCTGCTTTCGCCAGAGAGTTGGCCAGACTCCTCAAATATGACATAAAGTTATCAACCGCATACCACCCCCAAACCGACGGACAGACTGAACGAATGAACCAAGAACTGGAAACCTACCTCCACATATTTACTACGAACCAACCCAGAAAATGGGCAGATTTCCTTACCACCGCTGAGTTTGCCCATAACACTGCCCCACACTCATCTACCAAGGTTTCCCCTTTCTTCTTGATACTTGGATATGAACCCAGAGCTCACCCACCAATTGGAAAGACTTTCCTCCCTGCTCTTGAATCCAGACTGACAGTCCTTGACGAATCAAGGAAAGAAGCACTTGCTACGCACGACTCAGCCCATCGGATCATGACTGCGCAGGCAACCAGACACTTCATTCCATGGAAGGTAGGAGCCAAGGTTTGGTTGAAAGCCACCAATCTCCACATCAAAACCTTATCCCGAAAGCTGGCCCCGAGACGTTACAGCCCTTTCGAGATCATCCAAGTACTCTCTCCCCTCTCTTATCAACTTAAACTTCCACCTACCTGGAAGATCCATAATGTTTTCCACGCGTCCCTTTTGTCACCTTACAAAGAAACTGATGCACATGGCCCTAATTTCCTCCGACCACCTCCTGACCTGATCGGATCAGAAGAAGAGTATGAGGTGGAGCGAATTATCTCCCACAGAGGCAGTTCATCCAGAAGATAGTACCTAACCACATGAAAAGGCTATCCTTTGTCAGAAAATACCTGGGAACCCGAAAGTAATCTCTGCCATGCACAGCAGATACTCACCCAATATAAAAGGGACAATTGACTGTAGGAATGGTTCAAACAAGACGTCGGTCTCTTTGTGAGTATTGCCTTGAATGAACTATTTCAGACATTTCTGGGAACACTATGTCTACCCCATTTTCATCATTGCAATCGTCCTTGCCATCTTATTCTCTCACTGATTCTCATATTCGAACTGCCTCGGTGAGGCCATTGCTACTGCCGATTGACCATGCCCTTACCCTGTATGGCGCTATCCTGGCTGACCCAACCTTGCTATACATCATTGAAAACCTCCCGCTATATCATCAAGATGTAACCTCCCAGGAGCTGATCTGTTTGTTTCATGACATAAATCAAATTCAACGCTTACATACCTTAGCCGCCCCAAATGACTTACCTTCATTGTATGGAGTTCCAATATGTTTCCTTCTCAGCAATCTTCCTCGACGAGTTTTAACTTTACTACATACTCATGGCTTTGCCACCTTCGTAGAGTCTATCCCTGCAAATCGCCTGTTCTCCACCTTTTCACCAATCTTCCATTCCATGCTGCTGGAGGAACGAGCAACCTATATGTCTGGCCTACCTTTTTCGTCTCCTCCACTATATGTCCCTCCTCCTCAGTCACCTGCGGAAGACCCCTCATCCTCACCTGCCTTAGCATTACGTCTTTCCTCTTCCCCTCTGTCACCTACCATCACTCCATCCAAATCAACCATAGAATTGGATTCCACTGCAATAGAGGGAAGCGACCAATCCCCTGTTAATAGAGACACTCAACGGCTATCCGAGTCGTATCACATTACAGGTGCCAACGGAGTCACTATTCTCTTGGCCCCAACTAGATTATTACCCACTATCATGCGTCGTCGACCTGCCTCCGCTCTGACAGAGTGTTTTTGCTGTCATATGTTGGGCCACTATCGAGAGGATTGCCCACATTACACCTGCTCACACTGTCACATCACAGCACCTGGTTACCCCCAGTATTTGTGTATATGCACCCAATGCGGTTTTTGTAGTCGTTGGGGACACTCCGATCGCTTCTGTCCAGTGCGCTCATGCACACTTTGTAATCAATCAGGGCATGTGGCAGATGACTGTCCATTTGAACATCTATCCCCAGAGCAGGCCTTGGACATCTATGGAGGACGTTCCCCCAGTACTCCGTGAACATGGACTGGACTTGTTGTTTATCGAACCAGGGTTTCGATTCTACACGGGGGGTAATGTTACAATCTTCTTTCTCTCTTCATCTTTACTACTCTTTTGCTTCTCTCAAACTACCGTCCTCTTGGGAATGGTCCGTGTTACCTACAATCACTTCCTACTCATAGCTTCCTCTCGTCCACATTTTATCCTTCTATGATTGGTTCCTGAAAGGTTTGTCTCTTTCTCTTTGATAACGAACAGTCACTCCTCGATCAATTCTCTTGTATTGATCTCATAGTTCCTTACTTTGTCATCCAAGTTCTCTTGTCTTCTATTGGTTTCTACTGTGCATTAGATAATGTGCAGTTCCTTCTTCTATTTCTAACTCAGTTGGGCCAGCCCTAGAGTAACTCGCTTGTCACTACTTAAACTGTAGGATAGTGCCTTGTAACGTCTCTTTACTTTGAATCTATTGTGTCTTTTCACCTAACACAACTTAAGTTGTATCAAAGGACATTGCGACTCTTCATGAGCTCCTCCCTTTGATAGAACCTCCCTTGAGTCAGTTAGCCTAATATCAAGAAACTCTCTGTCTTGTGTTCCACACAAGGTGTAGTAGTGTTAGATCTAACAGAGAATACATTGCATGACAAACTGAAACCCATGTGCACCAATCAGACACCAAGTGAAACAAAGTCACCAGGGAAAGTCTGAAAAGAGTTGGCAGGTGAGGAGGTTGAGGGTAGTGAGGTTAACAAGAGAGCTCAGATGACCAACCATGTCAAACATCAAGCACATCCCAAGTGTGTTGACAACATAGCAAATTGTGCAGATCCACCTGCAAATGAGACTGCTGTGACAAGCACAATGAGCACACCCACAGAGGAAAGCACAGACTCAGACCAAGCCCAACATACCACTTGAGGGGGAGCAGGATAGCCAGGCAACAACCAGCAATGCTGGAGCAAGGGTAAAGGACAGCAAGGGGAAGGAGGTCGACAGAGATCCCACCAAGTCACCAGATAAAGGCCACGAACCAATACGGAGTGCGAGCGCATCAAACGCATCGTACAACCACCCCAACAAAGATGCTGAGGCGAGGATGGCCGACGAAGAATCCGGACCATCGGAAGACTGCGAGGGCGACGGGCAACACTGAACGTTGTCCTGACGCACCCACAGAGCCTCCCGACGAGGCCAATGCCAATG
>JBBPTP010000664.1:0-14971 GCA_038094195.1 Pulveroboletus aff. carminiporus | reverse complement strand
TGGATCTAATGTGAATAAGAAGCATAGATGTGGTAGAATGGAAGACATAGCCTTATGCCTCAAGCATCAGGTGTGGTTCATCTATGATCGTGACTCATAAAGATAGGGGTCGTGATGATCGTGAAATCGTGAAATGATAAATAAGTGACATGTGACTATGTGCACATGTGAAGATGTGAAAATAAAGAGTAATCAGTAAGTCCGGTACTGATAAGATAAAACTTAAGAGTGTCCGTATTCTTAGTCCATAGTCTGTATCCGTAGTCCTTGTAGCTTTTTGTAATCGTAATGCACTATAGCATAGAGTGCACCTGTAACACATGATGGACGAAGATGGATGTATGATACATGTAGATGGAAGACGGAAAGATGAGGACGAGGACGAGGATGAAGAAATGGGCAAGGTGTTAATACAAAGTATGCCTGTGAGGCCAAGGTGAAATGAGGACGAGCGCACGAAGATGGAGTTCAGATGAAGGCCATGAGTAGACGAGAATGGGAATACAGGATAGGTTCTAGATCATGGACAAGGATGAATGTAGTCTTGAGGTGCGAGGATGACGTTGATTAGGTGAGGAAAAAGAGTATAGGGGCTGGAAATAGGGGAAAATGTAACAACAACCCTATATAGGATTGCTAGTTGTTGAAGTCAAAAGAGATGAGGATGTAAAAGAACTAAAGGTCGAATTAAGGTATCCCCCACTTGTAGTGATGGATGACAAGAATGACATTGGAGCAATACCTTCATACTACTACAATGTATCGTAAGGATCATGTATCGTAAGGACATAAGACTTTGTGAGGTCCATAGTATCGTAAGCTACTAAGAGAATGTAATACGTATATAGTATATATCTCAACAAGCTCTGCTTGTAAGCCATCAACATATACATCAGTCCATGTACACCTGAGGTGCATAATGAGAGGGGGTTCATGGGCTGATTAGACCCATGGGTACTTGGAAGTGAGGACACTGTCGTGCCTCAAGGGTTTGCTCTATTGAGCTACTTGGAGAGTGTCCCATCAGACTTTGCACCATTGTGCATGATAGAGTAAGCAGGCTGCTGGACACACAGCACTGTGCTTGTCAGGAGAGAATGGACTTGTAGTGATAACCCTAGCAAGGGGAACCAAGCCACCATTGTGATACTCCATTGAGTATTCCTTGTATCCCTATATCAACTTCATGGAGGATGACAAAAGAACTTGATTGAGGGACTTTGCATCAAAGGCCCAGATTTATATACTACATGGGGTTTGTATCTATTTGTGCATATTTGTATATGTAAATAGTCCATGTTAGAAAACATATATCCATAAAAGGTATTACAAGGCTATGTGTGATGAGTCCTTGTGACTCAGAACATATTCATGCATAGGTTTGTGGCATATCTTTAATAAAGTGGGAATTAAGTACATGTTGCACACACGTTGTGTGGGAGAATGGAATGATGGAAGCATGATTGACACATTGTCCATTATGAACATAGGAATAGAAGTTAAGGAACTTCTACATGAAGATTAAAAGAAGTGTGACTTGAACGAGGGTGGGTCAAGGGTTTGCTACCCTTAATACTTGACTTGACTTGGTAGAATAAAGCAAATGTGTTTAGTAAGCTGCTTAGTCAGCAAGCTTAGTCATTGATTCGAGAAAAAGATGTTGAGTCCCGAAAGACATGGTATGACATTAGGCAGTGTTTGTAACAGAATATATGAACTACAAAACTCAAGAAGAATTTGTAAATTGTGCCCTTCTTGTCTGTGTCATTAAAAATCAGAAAACCAAAATCCAGACCATATTACTTCCCAGTTCAATCCACTACATTCAGAAATGCAGAAAAAGATACCTATTCCCAAAAGCTGTCCACAAAATTACACATGCCACTGAACTTGTGGTTGAAGCTGAAAAGCTAAAATCAAAGAAAGAACTTCCTGCTGAATATTCAGAATTCACCAAAGTCTTTGCAGAACCTGATGCTAGCAAACTCCCTCCATCTCACTCCTATGATCATGAAATAAATCTCAAGGATTCCTTCATGCCTAAAATAGTTCTTGTCAAGATTATTGCTACCTCAATGAACATATGGTACATGATGCTTACCCCCTTCCTCTCATTGGCAACCTTCTTGACAAACTCAAAGGTGCCAATGTTTTCACTAAATTTGACATCCAATGGAGATATAATAATGTTTGCATCAAGGATGGACATCAGTGGAAAGGCACATTTCTAACCCATAAAGGTCTATTTGAATCCATGGTCATGTTCTTCGGCATGACTAACTCCCCCACCACTTTCCAACAGTTCATGAACGACTCCTTCAGAGACATGATTGCCAAAGGATAGCTTGTTATTTACATGAACAACCTTCTCATCTTCTCAGATAATAAAGAGATTCACACTGAATGCATCTGCTATGTCTTGCAATGAATGCAAGAACTTAATCTCCACCTCCACCTTGAAAAATATAACTTCACTATCAAGGAAGTTGATTACCTTGATATGATCGTCAATGAACAAGGACTGAAAATGGATCTGGTCAAACTTGAAGGTATCATCAAATGGCCAATACCTTCCTCAGTCAAAGAAGTTCGCTCTTTCATAGGCTTTGCCAACTTCTACAGATGTTTCATTCAAAACTATTCTGAAATTGCTCACCCCTTGATTGACCTGACCAAAAAATCACAATTATAGAACTGAACCAATAAATGCCAAGAAGTGTTTGAATATTTAAACAGATGTTTTTGTCTAAACCCATTCTTTGGTTTTCTGATCTCACCAAACCCTTCACCATCGCCACTGATGCCTCCAAATTTGCATCAGGAGATATTCTTCTACAAACAGACTCTAATGGTGAATGGCATTCGTGTTCTTACCTCTCTTAGTCATTCTCACCTGCTGAATGAAATTACAACATTTATGATAGAGAACTCCTTGCAATTCTCATGCCCTCAAGACATGGAGACACTACCTTATTGGTTCTGTTAACTCAGTTCAAGTCTTCACCGATCATAAAAATCTCACTTATTTCCATCAACTCCAAACCCTGAATCAATGACAAGCCAGATGGCTACTTGACATTTCAGACTACGATCTGAAATTCATCCATGTCCCTGATACCACTCTCTCTGGTCCTGACACTCTCTCAAGATGCATTGATCATCTCCCAAAAGATGTGTCTGATAATGAAGAAACCACTCTTCTTTCTCCATCTATGTTTGTCCAGACTGCCAGTTCCACTCTCCATTCTATCATCGCTGAAAGGTCTGGCAATGATTTCCTCATTCTCACCACACTCTAAGCCTTTGATAACAAAATTCCTCCCTCATTCCATTCCTACCTATCTGATTGGTAAAATCGAGATGGTGTTATTACCTATAAGGATCACATCTACATTTTCCCCAAAGATGACCTACATCGCAAAATCGTCTCTTCTTGCCATGATGATCCAACTGCTGGACACCTCAGTGTTCTGAAAATCTGTCAACTTGTCTTACAAGAATACTGGTGGCCAGGTTTAGCCCATCATGTACAAAAATACATTAAAGGCTGTACAATTTGCCAGCAGAACAAAGTTAACACCCATCTCACCATACCACCAATCACTTCTATCAAATCTCACACTATATGCCTGTTTCAACAAATCTCATGTGATCTGATCACTGATCACCCTCTATCCAATGGCTCTGATATGCTCTTGGTCATAGTAGACCACAGGCTTACTAAAGGAGTAATTCTGTACCCTACAAAAAAGAATATCACTGCTGAAGGGGTAGCCGACCTCTTCTTTTATAAGGTTTATCTTTAGTTCAGCCTTTATAAAAAGATCATCAGTGACAGAGGTCCACAATTTGTGTCAAAATTCACTCTAGAACTAGGACACCTACTTGACTATGATCTCACTCTCTCCACTGTATATCATTTACAAACTGACAGAGAAACTGAACGTGTCAACCAGAAAATTGAAACCTATCTTCACATCTACTGTGGAAATAATTTCACCTCATGGTCTAATTCTATTTCACATGTAGAATTTGCACACAATCACTGCCCTCACTCTGTCACCATCAAGTCTCTATTTTACCTCATGCTCAGTTATGAACTGAAAGCTATTTCCACCATCTTTTCTGAGTCTTCCATTCCCATAGTTGTTGATTAGCTGAAAATCCTTGAAGCTGCTCGCTCTGAAGCACTTGCAGTATACAAACTCACTTGCCAAGTAATGGCATCACATTCTCACCAAAACTATACTTCCTTTAAGAAAGGGGACAAAGTCTGGCCCAAAGCAAGAAATCTGAAATGTTTGATGGTAAACTCAAAATTTGCTCCAAAATGTGAAGGACCTTTTACCATCACTTTGGTCCTATCTCCTCTATCATTTAAACTCCACCTTCCAACCATATGGAAGATTCACAACATATTCCATGCTTCCTTGTTATCACCCTATCATGAAAACCCTGTCCATGGCCTGAACTTCCTGAAATCTCCATCTGACTTTATCAGTGGAGAAGAAGAATATGAAATACAACAGATATTAAAACACCAAGGTTCACCCTCAAACTGCTATTTCCTTATTCAATGAAAAGGCTATGCCTTAGAAGATGACTTGTAGGTTCCAGAAAAAGACTTATCCCACACACAGACCCTTCTAAAGAACTATAAGAAATGCCATCCTTCAGTCTGCTCCCTCACCATCAAACATCTTTTATTCACAACTGCCATGCCTCGTATTCTCACTTCTAAATTATCCATTTCCCCCTTTGCTTGCACTTTCCACTGTTGCTCTCTGGCTCACAAAGATGTGCTTGCTTGTGCCCTCAATGATCCATCCCTCACCACCACTCTGGACTGCTGTATCCATCTCAACTCCCCTCTTGGCCTCCTCTGTGCCACCTATGGTGCACATCAAATGTTGTCCACTGCCATCGCCTGGTTGAAAGGGTTCTGAAACAATTCTAAACCCCTGAGGTGTAGCTGTCAAGAGGCAATAGTAATTGCCCAAGAGAAGTGTCTTGTTACTCTTGTGGTATCCTCTACTAAGGCAGTCTTGACTAGTCTTGCTTACAACTAGGAACACAAGTAGAGGAGTGAAGATAATAGTCTTATTGTTAATAGGAGACAACTCCAGGAGAACTTGGTTAGAGTTCCCTGGCTCTACATGGGTCGTATATATACTCTACTACTGTTTGTATCTATAGACACCTCATCTAGAGATATCCTGTGTAGTCCATGATGTTACAATGCATATCTAATAAGTAAGAATGGAAGAGAAGCATAAACATACATCTAAGGTATAAATCTAATGTGAATGAGAAGCATAGTTGTGGTGGAATGGAAGACATAGCCTTGATGCCTCAAGTATCAAGTGTGATTCATCTATGATCATGACTCATAAGAATAGGGATAGTGATGATCGTGAATCGTGACTCCATCAAGAGTGATAATTATGAAGTTGTGAATAAGTGAAATAGTAAAATGTGACCAAGTGCACATGTGAAGATATGAAAATAAAGAGTAATCAGTAAGTCCGGTACTGATAAGATAAAACTTAAGAGTGTCTGTATTCTTAGTCCATAGTCCATATCCGTAGTGCTTGTAGCTTCAGTAATCGTAATGCACTATAGCATAGAGTGCACCTGTAACAGATATAGTTCATAAAGGCTTGAAAGATGGGGGGTGCATTGCTATGTCCAAAAAATAGTATCATAGATTTAAAGAGTCCAAAGGGAGTGACAAAGGTCATTTTTCATTGGTCATCTTCTTTGATCTAGTGTAGGAGCTCAATGCTCTCTACATTTATAGCATCAGTTTTTCCCACTTTTAGATCACTCTAGGTTCACTCGCGTCCATCATGCAAACGTTCCATTGTATTCTATGTTCATCAAAGGCTGATCCACTCATATCTGGTCCTATCCATACCTGGACTAACTATCTGGTTACACTATCTGCTCTACCTGGTATCTGACTTATCTCAGGACTAGCAACTGAGATGGTTAGTACCTTACCATATGTTTTCTTGTGTCATTTCTATCGCACCTGTCAATACTTTGACATTGACATACATATATTTCATCTTTTTCTGACAGTTCTGGGAAATATCCAGACTATAAATCTCTATATCTGCCTTGTGCAATATACCTTTCATTTGGGTCACCATCTATCAGTCACATCTTTGTTCATCATCATTGTCATCATCACTTGTCTCAATCTGGTCTACATCCTAGACCAGTTTTTATTCAATCCGCTTTACTCTCAATCCTAAATTAACCAGATTGACCCTTCTGATGCTGGGCCTATGTCTAGTTACCCCTTCTTATCCATCTACCTTTGCTGGACCCCTCTAGGAATGAGCATAGCTTGCTCTCTTCACCCCTTTCTTGTAGTAGACCCTCTAGGGACTTAACCTATCATACCACTTATATTTCTTACACTGAATGTTGTTGTAGCCCCATTGGATGTTGAATTTTATAAAGATGGTAGAGTCTTTCATGTCATCAATGAGATCAGATACCAAAGGGAGAGGATAGGCATTTTAGATAGTGTGGGAGTTAAGATATCAATAATCTTGACATGGCTAGAGTGAACCATCTTTCTTTGGAACAAAGAAGAATGAGACTGCTTGTGGGAATTTCAATGAAATAATATGACCAGTTTTGAGGTGTTCATCAATGAATGTCTTGCAAGCTTCACATTCTGCTGAATTCATTGAGTATATCTTGGCAATTTTTGGAACAAAGGATGGTTTGAGTTCAACAGTGTGATCATAGGGTCAATGAGGTGGAAGTTCATTGAATGTCTTTTCTGAGAAGACATCTTCGAAATTCTTGCACTATTTGGGAATAACTACATCTTGGACTTGTTCCTTTTGAGCAATTTTGATTGACAGCATGGTTTTCCTGATATCTTCTTCCTCTTGGTCCTTCCTGAAGAGGTACTCATGAAGAGACACAACATCCCAGGTCAGATATTTTCTGAGTTGTGCAGTCTGGATTGCCTTTATCCAGTTTCTTCCTAGTCCATTAGTTCAAGGAATGGTTATGGTGTTACTTGACCAGTTAATACTCAGATTCTACTTTTTTAACCATGGCATTCCAAGAATAATTTGAGGTTTCTTTAGTCCCACAATCATGAGTCCAAGTTGCTTCATATGTTGTCTGATGGTCAATCCAGTATAGGCTTTTCGTTTAATAGATTCATTTGTGTTTGGCAACCTGTCCACATTATGAGCCATAATTGGTTGAGGTAGTTGTCATCTGAGGAACCAGTGTTTAGTAATGAGGTCTTGATCTATGAAGTTTCCAGTAGCTCTGGAATCAATGAGGGTGGTTGTTTCAATGGTTTGTCTATCCATACTTAGCTTGACTGGAATGTGGAGAGTTCATTCATTCTGTAGCACTACTAGTACATGGACCAGATCAAGAGAAGGGGATATTGGGCTCCCTTCTCTCATTAAAAATCTGCATTCTCTTTTGAAATGGTAGCGACCACTTCCTCCTTCTGTTTCTCATAACAGATTTGAAGGGTTTGAAGAATTTCATTGGTGGTTCTTCCTTTTCCTTTCAAGGAGATAATATAGACATTGAGCAGGGATAGTTTGGTGGGAATGAGGGCAGACTTGATAGTTTCTGTAGTTCAAATCTGAGTGGATTGTTTCACAGGAACAGTGGTGAAAGTGGGAAAAGTTTGGCATTCTTAAGCAGAGTGTCCAGCCTTGCAACATTTGAAGCACTGGTTTTCTTGAATACACTTGGCTCTTTCATCAGAAGTGAGCTTAGGTGAAAAGGGTCTAGTGGTGGTGGCATCTACATCCATCACATTGGAGTCTCTCTCTGCTTTCTGAAAAGGATGAAAGGTGGAGCATTTGAAATCTTCCATAAGAGATTGAGTTTCCTTGTAGTTGAAGTCATACTCATGGACTTTCTTATATCATTTGGCTATGGTGGTTAAGGGGGTAGGCATGTCCATGACTTTCTTTGTCAATCTGAAAGGTATCTCTCAAGCAAAGAACTTGATTAAGATGGAATCATTGGAGACCTTGGAGGTGGCAGCATGATTCTGGAACTGGAAGATATATGATGCAAGATCCATCTTTTTGTTATTTTCATCCTTCTCTCCTACCTACATGTTGATCATCCAAGAGAGGGAATCTTGAACTGAGTTGATATGTTTGAACTGGTCCTTGAACAAGGTGACAAAATCCACCCACATCCCTAGGGTAATGGTGGTTCCAGATATAGCTTTCTCCTGAAAGGTATTGGCCCAGTGAGAGGCAGGGCCCTTGGTCATATAAGAGAGGGTGAAGGCAACCTTCTTCTCATTAGAATTATATACATCTTTGTTGGTGTTAAGATAAAGAACAACAGAGTTGATCCAAGAGAGACTGCTTTCATATGAGCTGTCATAGGCCAGAGGGGGGAAAGGTTGAGTCTAAGCTCAGCAGGCTTGGATGCAGTGGACATTGGTGAAGCTGATCAAGGAGGGCTAGGAGATGGTGGAGGACTTGGAGGTCTAGATGCAGGTGGGCTGAATGAATAAAATTTGACATCTAGAGGAGATGGAGATCTGGAGAGGTTCAGAAAAGTGAACTGGAAGGTGAGAAGCAGGGGGTTGCAATGAGGGCGGGGTGCTATGACTGAATTAACTGAAGAGGATGTCCTGGCGATGCAACACCTAGAATGTTCTGGGAGTTGGGTTGGGGTTGACTGGGAAGATTCTTCCTCTTCACTAAGAGATGGTCTAAAAGATCTTCTGGACATGATGGTGGATTCTGAAAATGTCCTTCTTCTGAATAGGAGGGACAAGGGGAGATTCTCAACCTTTTATTATGTTGAAGTGACATACAAGGTTTGAGCAGCTAGCATTATATGCTAGCAAAGGTTTGAGTGAGGTCAAGTACAAGTCTGTTAGGCAGACAGCTTGGATTCCAACAAGGATATGGACAAGAGAGTGCAAACTGAGCAGAGGAGAGACTAGATAGATTGTAGAAGATCAAGAATGGTTTAACTACTACAGGAGATTGGCTTTAAGTAGTGACCAGTGATTCTGCTTAGGTAAAGAAAGAAGTGGAATGCTATAAAATGAGAAAGAAGAAATGTGGTAAGTTGGATTATAAATCTAATGTAAGTAGAACTGGATTTGGGAGAGATAGTCCAATGCTATCACACACATGTTACAGGACTCCAACCATCAGAAATAGAAAGAGGAGAGATGAAGTGGTCTTAGAGAATAAAGAGTTTAGGGGCAAAAGGAGATAGGCACAAAAGGAAAGATATGTATTCAGACCTAAGGATGCCAAACTGGATTGTCTGTGAGGTAAAAGATACTAGCAGTAGATGAGCATGCAGATATAAAATTGTAACAAAGAGAGCTCTAGCTTAGAGAAAGAAAGAGGAAATGGATAGAACTATATAGTGAAGAGTGATTCACTGAGTAAGCAAATCATGTGACTGAAGGGAAGATCATGGAACAGAATGGAAGAACTCCATAACTAGAAGGATACTCATGTGACCATAAGGGTACTCATATAATTAGTAAGCAGAAGGAAAAGAAAAAAGATACACATGGTGAGACATGATAGAGAAGTCTGAGATAAGTCATAACAATTTGAATTAAGGTTCATATGGATTACAGGAGGGTTTTTATACTATGAATTCAGGAGTAATATGATATGACTGATGAATCTGAAATAATAGAAATGAAGTATGACATTGGATGGTAGGAAGAATGTAGATCAGAGCTCAAGTCTGAAGTTGTCATGCCCAGAGCTGTGTTCCATGACAGGTGCAGCAATGATGACATCTGAAGTATGAAGCTGAGACAAAATGAGACATAGATCAAAAAAGAAAGTACTAGTGTCATGACAGAATAGGAGATCAGAAATATATGAAGTTGTTATGGATGTAGTGGAGTTGGACTTTAATAAGATTTTCAGAATATAATAGTAGGTCTAGCATGCTCTGCATTCAGATTCTTGGCATTACTGGTCTTCTCATCAACCTTCCCCTCTCTGGTGTCCCTTGCACCTCCTGCTGCCTTCTCTTAGCTCTCTTTGCATGAGTTCATCTTGCCCAGTGTCCATTTGGCATGCATGGTGGTCATCTCAACTGATGGGATACTTTTTGATGAGTTCTCATCTTTTCATGGCTTGAGTAGCTTGCTTAGTGGTGTCTGCAACTTCTTCACTGGCTGTGTAGTCTCAGCACTTGTTGTGTTCAAGTTCTCATTGTTACAAACACTACCTAATGCAATACCTTGT
Source organism: Pulveroboletus aff. carminiporus (assembly GCA_038094195.1). NCBI lineage: Eukaryota > Fungi > Basidiomycota > Agaricomycetes > Boletales > Boletaceae > Pulveroboletus > Pulveroboletus aff. carminiporus. The sequence goes on along the minus strand of JBBPTP010000664.1, from coordinate 4,718 downwards.
CCTTCAGGACTTAACTCTTTTTACAAAGAACAATGACTAAGCATGCTGACTAAGCTGCTTACTAATACTTTCATTTACTTTCCTCTTAGTCAAGTTATATATCAAGGGCACAAACTCTTGATCCACTCTCATTCAAGTTACACTTCTTTTAATTTCCAAGTAGAAGTTCTCATAACTTCTATTTTACATGATCATAATGGACAATGTGTCCATCATGCTTCTGATCTTCCATTCTTTCACAACATGTGTAACTCATGCTTTTAATTACCAAAATTACAAAGATATACCATAAGGCTATGCATGGATATTGTTACAAATGCTGCCTAATGCAATACCTCATCCTTCAGAACTTAACATTTTTCCTTGAATGAATGACCAAGCTTGCTGACTAAGCAGCTTACTAAGCATGCTCATTATTTTCTCCCAAGTCAAGTCACATATCAAGGGTGTAAACCCTTGATCCACTCTCTTTAAAAGCCATACTTCTTTTCATTTCTGAGTAGAAGTTCTCATAACTTCTATTTTCCATGATCATATCAGACAACATGTCCATCATGCTTCTTTTCTTCCATTCTGCCACACAATGTGTGTGACTCATGTCATTAATTATCATTATTTCAAAGATATGCCATAAGGCTATGCATGGATATGTTCTGAGTCACAATGACTCATTATGGACAGCCTCATTATCATATAGGAATGTATGATTCTATAAACAGACTATTTATGATACAAATATATACAAATAGATATAAACACTTATGTAGTATATAAGATGGACCTCAGTCATAGAGTTCCTTTAATCAAGTTCTCTTATTATTCATCACTACAAGTGGGTATACCTTGATTTGACCCTTTTCTCTTACTTCCTTCTCATATCTTTTGACTTCAATGAATATCAATCCTGTATAGGATGGTTGATTATTTATAGTTGCTTCAGATATATTTCGAGTTACTACAACTCATCACAGACAGTCTCATTACTATACATGGATATATAAGTCTATAAATAGACTATTTATAATATCAAATATGTACAAATAGATACAAACCCCATGTAGTATATAAAGTGGGCCTTTGATGACCAAAGTCCTCAATTTAGTTCTCTTTGTTACTCATCACTATATATAAGTGGAGAGTGCCTAGATTTGACCCTCTATTCTCTTACATCCTCTTCTCTTTTGACTTCAGCAAGTTCTAATCCTGTATAGGGTTGTTGTTTAGCTTATAGTTGCTTCACTCATGGTCAGCAGTCTTGTTGTTGACTCACTAGCTTGCTTTTTGTGTTGTCTGGGGCTGGACCATGGCTACATAATAGACTTCCATGGTCATATCATAACCTCTCTGACTCTCCAGTTGAGCACTTTCAAGTTCTACATATTTCTCATGCTCTTCTTGCTACTTCTGGTAGTAGTCCAGCTCTTCTTCAAGTTTTTGCCAGTGTTCATTAACTAGGGCTTCATTCTTTGGGCTTAGTAGATCTTTTTCAGAGGTTTTGCAGTTATATGGCTTGTGTTCATATCCTTCACAGTCATTACAGTAGCCTTTAAAGTGCAGTAGCTTGCATGTAGCTACATTGTGAGAATGATTATATCATCAGCCCATTTTCTAAGTTATGTTAAGCTTAGCCTAGGTAGGGACAAGCAAAGCTCTTTAATGATGATGGGGATGACAACAAGCAAGAAGTCATGCTATAATGGCAATGATGATGAGAGTGTGATGACATCTTGCAACAAGCAAGAACTTAAGCACAATAAAAGATACTATCAGAAGATAGCCTAGAGTGTTCAATCAATCAGGAGGATGAAGACTGCAGAAGAGGAGACAAGAGAGCTAGATTGGACTGGCTACTGAAGTACAAGAGAGATACTTCTAAGGGAGCTCTAGCTTGGAGAGAAAAGATGGAAAGAGAGTGAGACTATATAGTGAAAGGTGATTTGCTGAATAAGCAAATCATGTGATGTGATAGAATGTCATGGAATAGAGAAGAAAGAGTTCTATGACTGTGAAGGTACTCATGTAACCATAAGGGTACTCACATGATGAGTAAGTGAAAGAAAAGAAAAAGAATACACATGATGTGGGAAGTTTGGGATAAGTCATAACAAGTTATGAGTCTTTATGAGTGACCTTCCATCAGGCAACAACAGGGCTCATAACCTGTTAAATACTCAGTAGTCACTTAGAACTAAAGATAAACTACTGTAGGTGCAATGTAGGTATTGCTTATGTAAGCTACCAAATGTGAAATATGAAAATATCCAACAATCACTATCACCTCTTGATGGCTATGCCTCAGGAGTTTAGGGTTGTTTCAGTAAAAGTAGGATGAGTATAGGATACTGAAGACTTCTGGAAATACTAGAGCCTTAATTTTAGTCAAGGTTTAGTTTGCTGATATATGACACTATAAATACTATGAACTTGACACTATAGAAACTATAACCATTATGACCACTATGAATACTATAAACACTATGAACACTATGATATTATGACACTAAGAACTATGACCACTATGACCACTATGAATACTATGAGTTAACTATGATAATACTATGGATACTATGACAAAAACTAGATTTTGCTGATGAAAGAATATGTAGTGAGAACTTTTGATGATGAGAACCACCTTGAATTAATCAGACACTGCAGTGTACACAGATCCATATCAAGTGGTGTCAGATGGTGTCAAGCTGTCATTGAAACAACCCTAAATCCCTGAGGTGTAACCATCAAGAGGCAATAGTAGTTGCCCAAGAGAAGTGTCTTGTGTTAAGCCTAACGCTACGATGCCTGTGATAGAGCACAAGGCAACATGTATGTTGAAGCGAAGGACTAACAGACTCGAGAAGATCTGACTAGGGGAGGAGCTCACGAAGAGTCACAACGTCCCTTGCCAAATAGTGTGTTAAGCGAAGTAGACAATAGATTCAAAGTAGAGAGAAAAGTACAAGACGCTATCCTATGGTTTAAGTAGTGATAGCTAGGTTGAGTTAGGGCCGGCCCAAGAAGCCAAGAATAGTAAGTAGTGCTGCGGATTAGCTAATCTGCAGTAGAACATCGTAGAATGTGAAGGAACTAGTGATAAGATGGAACTACGAGATCGAGATAAGAGACTCGATCGAGGAGTGATTGTTCATGAAGAAAATAGACGTGACGAACCTCCCAGAACTGATCAGAGGAAAACAAGATGAGGACGGATGGAGAGTATCAGGAGTAGGTGCTGGTAAGAAACACGCGTAACACCTAAGAGGACGGTAGGTTGGGCGAAGGAAAGGAGCAGTATAGACGAAGAAAGAAAGAAGATTGTTACATCTTGTTATTCTTGTGGTATCCTTTACCAAGTGGGCTTGTCTTTACTAGTCTTGCTTACAGACTAGGAACTAGAGGTCTAGCAGACTGGATACTGCTTATAGAGGAGTGAAGATAATAGTCTTATTGTGAATAGGGGAAACTCCTAAGAAGACTTGGTTAAAGTCTCCTGGCTCTACATGAGTCATATATATACTCTACTACTGTTTGTATCTATAGACACCTCATCTAGAGATATCCTGTGTAATCCATGATATAGCAATGCATATCTAATAAGTGAGAATGGAAGAGAAGCATAAACATACACATAAGGTGTGGATCTAATGTGAATAAGAAGCATAGATGTGGTAGAATGGAAGACATAGCCTTATGCCTCAAGCATCAGGTGTGGTTCATCTATGATCATGACTCATAAAGATAGGGGTTGTGATGATCATGAAGCATGACTCTATCAAGAGTGATAATTGTGAAGTAGTGAAATGGTGAATAAATGATATGTGACTGTATGCACATGTGAAGATGTGATAACATGAAAATAAAGAGTAATCAGTAAGTCTAGTACTGATAAGATAAAACTTAAGAGTGTCCATGTTCTTAATCTGTGGTCCATATTTGTAGTGCTTGTAGCTTCAGTAATCGTAATGCACTATAGCATAGAGTGCACCTGTAACAGTCATGTGGTCAAGCCATATGTTGTTTCACCTTTAGACTTGTATCTTTGTCCCTCGAGACATTGCTAGATATCATTTTATATTTCTTTCATACTGACACTTTGTTATCACACAATACCACTTTGTGCCTGGCCTGAGGGCCATTTAAACTGCTTTGATATGATAGCACACCTCAGCTTGTTCCCCTGAACTACACTGAGGTGAGAACATACCATTACTATATGTTTCCTTCTTCCTCTTGCTAACTATGCTTCATACTAGATTGTTTATCTAGCTTGTGATCATTGATAAGTGGGACTCAATTAGCCTCAGCTGATAGCTGATACAAGGCACAGATGCACCTGACTGGATGCCATGGCAAGGACTGTGTTCCTCAGCTTTTAATGTCAGTCTACCCTCTTTACTCAGTCCCAAGCAAAAACTATCACAAAGGAGGTGTGTTCTGGGCATGATGCACCCAAAGGAAAGAAGATTGCTGCTTCTCCAGGCTGAACCATGGTATGCACCTGAAAACTATTGTCAACTTTAGTTACTTTACTATGCAAGGGTTTGATAAAGAATGTAATGCACCACTCATGCACAACATTGATGGTTTGGATGGAGAATAGAGAAGCAGGAAAAGCAAGTACTATTATTGTGTGTCTGCAGTGAAAATTGAGAGCTCCACCATATGGACAGTGCAGGCCTGTCCCTCTATGGTATATCAAGGAAAGTAGTGCCAAACGAGCGATG
>JBBPTP010000661.1:0-15012 GCA_038094195.1 Pulveroboletus aff. carminiporus | reverse complement strand
TATCTTCACTCCATAACTCTGGTTCCTAGCTTGTAAGCAAAAGCTAGTCAAGTCAAAAGCCCACTTGGTAAAGGATACCACAAGAGTAACAAGACACTTCTCTTGGGCAACCATTATTGCCTCTTGACGGCTATGCCTCAGGGGTTTAGGGTTGTTTCAGAACCCTTGCTAGTGTTTCACATTAGCAACGGAACTTTGTACGTTGTCTCAACGTAACACACACTTCTCTTAATTTCCATCTAGAAGTCCCTTGACTTCTATTCCCATGACCATTATGGACAATGTGTCCATCATGCTTCCTTTCTTCCATTCTCCCACACAACATGTGTGCAGCATGCATTTAATTACCACTTATGCCACAAACCTATGCACGGATATGTTTCGAGTCACAAGGACTCATCACGGATAGCCTCGTTACTTGTTATGGTTATATATTTCCTAAACAGACTATTTACATAGCCAAATATGTACAAATAGATACACATACCCATGTAGTATATAAACCCAGGACTTTAATGCAAAGTCTCCAATCAAGTTCTTTTCTGACATCCATCACTACGAGTGAGGGATTCCTTGATTCGACCCATCTACTACATTTCTCTTTATCTTTTGGATTTCTACTTGCACAATCCTGTATAGGGTTGTTTGTTAGCTCATAGTTGTTTCAACAAGTGGGGGATTTCTTGATTTGACCCTCTAATCTCTTACATCCTCTTATCTTTTGGCTTCCACCAGTAGCAATCCTATTTAGAGTTGTTTGATACTTGTAGTTGTTTCATCTTCTATCAAACAGCTTGTAGGAGCCAATAACTATGCTATTTGGGCATAACAAGTAAAAGAGCTACTCAAATCTTTAGGCCTTTGGAAACTGGTGGATGCCACTATCCTATATATAGCTGCAGGCAATAATGCTGCACTTCAGACAAAATGGAAAGATCTGGATGTGGGAATAGTTGGACTTATCACCAACTTAATAGATGATTTCCTTTTAACTCATGTTGCATATGACTATAATGATGTAGCATGTTCATCTTTAGGAAAAGCCTTATGGGACAAGCTAGAAACACTGTTCTCCTCAAAAGGCATATTAGATCAATTTGCATTACTATAAGAAGTGTTAAATACATGCATTCCTCTTTATGATAGAAATACAACCATCAAAGTGGTCAACAAGATAACCTCTTGTCTTGATCAGATGGTCCAAATGGAACTTAATCTTCCAGAATCCTTCAAACCTATGCTTCTCCTTACTTGCCTACCACCTAAAGGTAGAGGAATACAGTCAATTATCAATGTGACCACAAAAGATTTGGATCTGATGGTTACTCTAGTAGTTGAGAAAATATGACATTGCAAAGAGCAATAACTTCTTCTCATCATACACTAGAATCCAGAATTTCTGCTGCTACAACTATTCTGCAAGCAGAAGTTAACCATACTCTAGTTATCTGATGAGGTCCATCATCAACTCCATGGAAAAACCAACAACAACAACATGCTCCTCAACCACAAGGAAGAGAAAGAGGTCATGGATACCATTGAGGAACTAGAGGAAGAGGATATACATCTTGTCCTTCTTATAATGCTTCTAGATATAAAAAATAAAAAGAAGGTTTATATTGAAATCAGATCAATAAAGGAAAAGCAAAAGCTATGGAATTCATAGGTGGTCACATCATCAATCAAGCTAATGGTGATGTTTACATGGAAAATCATGAAGATCAATTCTTAGATGCTTCTAGCTATATGTGTTACAAACGCTCTTTTTGCAACATTGTAACTTATTCAAACACCAAGTCAACCTCCTCTGCAATGAGGTTAAACTAATCACTCAAGTCTAATGCTTGTCATTAGGCTTGCAGTTCAAATCAATTACCCCATGGACACTATTACAATTCTTTTCCTTTGCTCTGCTATCGCCATAATCTCCTTCGCACAACCCATTGTTCTGTTGGGAATCCCCCGCGATACATATATGCATTTCCTCTTGATCATATCTCCTTTACGTCCATGTCTTTTCTCTTCTAGCTCTTGAAGGAAGGTATTCATTTATCTTTAACAGACACTCACTCCTCAGTCAATTCTCTCATATCGACTTCGTAGTTCCACATATTGTCATTCTGTTCTTTGGCCTTCTTTTTGTTTCTACTGCGCATTTGATAATCCACAGTCTTTCCTTTTTTTACTTCTAACTCAGCGAGGCTGGCCCTAAAGTGAATCACCTATCACTATTTAAACCTAGGAATAGCGCCATGTAATATTTTCTCACTTTGAATCTATTCTGTCATCTTGCCTAGTGCAATCTAAGTTTAACTAAAGGACGTTGCAACTCTTCATGAGCTCCTCCCTTTGGTTGAACCTCTCTTGAGTCTGTTGAATTCTAGTGTCAAGAATACACTGTCTCGTGTTTCACACAAGGCATCATAGTGCTAGGTTTAACAGACATGACATCACAAATCCCTTTACTCTTCTTACCGCTAAGTTTGAATCACACCTACCCTAAACTCTGCTTACACTTTCACGACTTCACGATAGCACAATGCTTGACATTGTGTGACTTACGACATCCCATATTTAGATACATTGAACTCTATTGGATAGAACTTAACTTTATTTTGTACACTTCCATTCTATGCCTCATGCATTTCATTACTGCTACCCTTTACCCTATGGCTATGCCTCATGCTTCTCTTCCATTTGATATGCCACAGTACTCATGCTCACCTCATTGTTTTAATCTCTGCTTCACAGCCTTATGGCTGTTCACATCTCCATTTGGATAATGGACCAAATATGTACAAACATATATAGTAGTATATAAGGACCCAAATTGACGACCAAGGGATCCTCAGTCAGATCCTCTTAGGTTTTTCCCCTTATCTGCTCTCTTCTAAGTCTACACTGCCTAGTGGTAACCTGAAAGTTCTAGTAGCAATTAGGGTTGTTTCAATATGAACATAGAAGAAATGTGATATTTACTAGCTCTAAATTGGGCTAAGGATGAAGAACCTGATATGGGAATAGACATAGCAGGCCCAAGTACACAGCCCTTTCAATTTGGCTTTGCAAAAGCTCCCTTCTAAATCTGACAAAGCATCTATAACAAATGAAGGGAGAAAATGAAGGGAGAAAAAGGTGACAATGAATCTAGGAAGGTTAGTTTCTGGTAGAAGACATTTTAATAATGATATCTCTACTATAACTGAAACAACCCTAAACTCCTGAGGTGTAGCTGTTAAGAGGCAATAGTGATTGCCCAAGAGAAGTGTCTTGTTACTCTTGTGGTATCCTTTACCAAGGGCCTTGTACTAGTCTTGCTTACAGACTAGGAACCAGAGTAGTGGAGTAATGATAATAGTCTTATTGTTAATAAGGGAATACTCCAGAGAAGACTTGGTTAGAGTCTTCTGGCTCTATATGGGTGTATATATATTCCACTAGTGTTTGTATCTATGGATGTCTCATCTAAAGATATCCTGTGTTGTCCATGAGTTTACAATGCATATCTAATAAGTAAGAATGGAAGAGAAGCATATACACATGTCTAAGGTGTGGATCTAATGTGAATAAGAAGCATAAGTGTGGCAGAATGAAAGACATAGCCTTATGCCTCAAGCATCAGGTGTGGTTCATCTATGATCATGACTCATAAGAATAGGGGTCATGATGATCATGAAGTGTGACTCCATCAAGAGTGATAATCATGAAGTTGTGATACAGTGAAAATAAAGAGTAATCAGTAAAACCAGTACTGATAAGATAAAGACTTAGGAAATGAATATCTGTATTCTTAGTCCATATTTGTAGTGCTTGTAGCTTCAGTAATCATAATGCACTATAGCATAGAGTGCACCTGTAACAATAACTGAGGATGTTGAGTCTCTTTGTGAGTACCTCCCTCAAGAGCCTACTATATTCACAGTAGAGAACACATCATGTATACATCTTGGAGAGTATCATGTGCAGAACCTCATGGGTTCTTTTTCAGATGAATACACCATGTCTTTTTATGCTTATATTGCAGCTAATGCTATAGGAGGAGAAAGATCTGACATCACAAAACATTGTTGGATGATTGACAGTGGTTATACAGATCATATAACACCATTTCTAGATGATTTTGTATATCTAGAAGACAATCATCAAAATGCTGTCATTGCAAATGGTGATGAAGTCACTATGACTAGTCCAGGAAAAGTAATCCTTAGACAATAATTCAAGCAAGGATTAGGATCCATCATCACTCTCAGTAATGTCTGGTATGCTTCAAAAGCAAAACATAGATTGCTATCAGTGGTTTTCCTTACTACAGAAGGGTTTAAATGCACCATTGATAAGAACAGCTCATGCATTTGAGACAACAATGGTCAGTTGGTGTTAACAGCTACTGTGCTTTCACCAACAAACACCTTGCATTGGCTATGGTCCACTGTCACTGCTGGATCATGTGTAAGTGCTAATGCCATTGTGTAAGGAAAAGAAGATCTTTATTGAATCTGGCATCAATGCTTAGGACATATTTCTAAAGAAGGTCTTTGAAAAGCCAGTCAATCAGTCATAGGTTTATCTGATCTTATTGAACCTTCACCACAATCAGTATGTAAAGGTTATCAACTTGGGAAAATGCACAACAAAGTCTTTGATTCTTCATCAAAGAGATCTACTCACTCTCTTGGATTGGTTCACATGAATCTAATGGAACCATTTCCAACAGAATCATGCACTCATACTCATTATGTGCTCACTTTCATTGACAATTACTCTAGATTTGCTCTGTTGGAATTCTTACATTCAAAAAATGCTGTTATGCACAACTTCAAAAACATGGTTTCTTAATGTGAGAATCAACTTGCATTTACATTAGCCTCTGTTTGTTCAGACTGAGAAGGGGAATATATTGGACAGGAACTTTAAACATTCTTCTCATCCAGTGGCATTAGTCATCAGACTTCTGTTTCTCATACACCCCAACAAAATGGTAGAGCAGAGAGATTTAATTACACTCTTATGGAGAAAGTGATGGCCATGTTACTTCATGCCTGCATGCCTAGAAGTTTCTGGCAAGATGCTGCAGAAACTGCATTACATATTTATAACAGATAATCAATGCATCAACTTCAATAGAAAACTCCTATTAAATTATTCAAAGGAGATAAGCCTGATGTTTCATACTTCAGAGTATTTGACATGAGAGCTTATGTTTTTATTCTCAAAGACATCAGACAGGATAAACTTATACCTAAGGCTGAGGAAGCAATATGCATTGGATATGAATCCAATACCAAAGAATACAGATTCTATTCACAGAAAAGAAGACATGTCATTATAGCAACACAAGCCACTTTTGATGAAATTTTATTTCTTTATTGTCTCAATAGACAAGATGACAAACACTCTATTCCAATACCTGAAACATCATCTCAGTCATCTAGCTCATCTAATGATGAAGATATGGATAACCAACCTGATATCTCTAAATCAGAAAAGGATGAACACATTCACATCAGATAACTTTTAATTCCTGTAGAACTAGGAGATCAACCCAATCAACAAGTTCCTTCAGATGATGGACAATTATCTGATAGTCCTTCTGAATCCATACCACCAGATCATCTATTTTATCAAAATCCACTTAATAATCTAGCTTAAGATCTTCAAAGCTTATTATTTGAAGATTCTTCAGAAGATAAAGTACAACCTCCTTTCTACCATACACCTACCCCACAGCCACAGAACAGAAAAAGAATCACACCTGATACTGTGAGAAAAATAGAGCTAGAAGATAGACATCAACACAAGAGATATGAACTCTCAGATTCTTATTCTAACAGAAAAGAATGTATACTTCTTAGTGATCCAGTTGAGGATACTTCTGAAGCTTTCACACCTCAAACATGGTTATCTCCAAGACAAGGAGATGAAACCATTCCTGAATTTCATGTCAAACCTCATCAGCATCAAGACAATATTGATGAGAGAACTACTGTCAGACCTTCAGTAGCTCAAAGACATTCCAATCAAATCTCTATTTCAAGAATACTTCCAGATTCTGCCTATGGAAATAGAAGACCCATAGAGATTGAAAGAAATATCACATGAAACATGGATATAATTCAAGGGAAGTCTACAAGACAAGAATCTATGAATGTCTCAGAATCAAAACCCACAAATCAAGAAGATAATCTTGGAACTATGTATTCTAATCAATGGTTCAGAACATTGCTCAATGCTTCAGTCACATCCTTTGTATCTAGATAATACAGAGATGTTTTAAAGATGTCACCAGAAGAACAACAAGCATGGACAATAGTGATGATAGAAGAAATAACATCCCTGCATCAAAGAAAAGTATAGAAACTTGTAGATCTACCTAGAGGATGACAATCTATCAAGGGAAGATGGATATATGCTGTCAAATTAGACAGATGAAGAAAAGCTTGTTTCATCACCAAAGAATTCACATAGATATTTAAAATTGACTATGAAGAAATCTTCAGCCCAGTTGCTTGCTTTGAAATAGTATATCTCATACTATCTCTAGCAATGCTTCAAGATTGGAAAATTGAAGCACTGGATGTTAAAACAGCATTTCTATTTGGAGAACTGGATGAAGAAATATGTATGTATGTCACAACCAGAAGATTTTATTGTTAAGGGTCAGGAGACAAAAGTTTATCGATTGAAGAAAGCCACATATGGACTAAAGCAGGCAGCACTACAATGGAACAAAGTGCTTCACAAGTCACTCCTAAACATGGGCTTTCAACATTCAATATCAGATTCAGAAATTTACCAGTCAAGATATAATTCTTTTAGTCATTTATGTTGATGATGCTCTTTTCATTGAAAATAACAGAGCATTACTCCTCACAAAGAAGAAATTCATGACAAGATAGAAATAAAGAGATCTTGATCAAGTTATAGAATACCTTGGAATGAGAATTATCAGAGATAAGAAGAAGAAGACTTTTAGCCTTGATCAATGTAAGTATGCTGACAAAGTGATCAAGAGATTCAACTTGAAAAATTGTAAACTGGTTTTTATGCCATTATCAACTGGATATAATTCAAGATCACATGAAAAGCCATCAGACCCCAAGCTTCACAGTCACTATCAATCAGTGATTGGCTCTTTGCTCTACATTAAACCAGACCAGATATTGCTTATGTAGTAATCAAGATGTTGCAATATTCTGCAAATACATCTGAAGAACATTTACAGAAAGCCTTGTATATTGTTTACTATTTGAACAGTACAAAAGACTATCATCTCAAATATGAAGCAATAGAATTAGATAATGGAATAGTTGCCTATTCTGATACAGACTGGGCTGGTGATATCCAAACAAGCAGATCAACCACTGGATGTGCTATATTTCTAGCAAATGGCATTATATCTTGGTTATCTAGAAGACAAAGAAGAGTTTAGTTATCTTTCACAGAAGCAGAATGTTATGGAATGATGAAGACAGCCAAGCAAATCTAATAGATTTGCAATCTATATGAAGAGATAGGATTTTCTCTCAAGCCCATGCCATTATGTGTTGATAATCAAGGTGCAATATTCCTCTCTACACATCCTGCACAAGAAGGAAGAACCAAACATATTCACTTACCAGAACACTATATACAAGAAGCTATCAAGTTCAAAGAACTTGAAGTCTTTTATGTTCCAACTGAAAGACAGTTTGTCAATATCTGTTAGACCTAGTGCTAGTACTTTGTGTGAAACATGAAGTAGTAGTTATTGATATTAGGGATAACAAGACTCTAGAGAGATTCTACTGAGAGAGGAGCTCATGAAGAGTTGCAACGTCCTCAATGGAACTTAAGTTGTGCTAGGTGAAAGATTCGAAGTAGAGAAAAGGGGCTGTACATGCTAGAACTATGCTTAAGTAGTGATAGCTGATTTAGTTTAGGGCTGGCTAAGGAAAGATATAAAAGGAAGACTACTGTGGACTAACTGATGCACAGTAGAACAGAAAAGAACTTCAAAGAACAAGGATGACTAAGTAGAACTATGAGGTTGATACAATAGAATCAACTGAGAAGATATAGTCCATGATAAGAGATAACAAGAAATAAGACCTACTTAGCCAGGAGCTTGTCATAGAAAGATAAGACAAGGTTGACAAGGAGAAACTAGTAAGAGAAGATGACAATAAGTATATCGGGTTATTTCCAACAGGACAGTAGGTTGTTCAAAGGAGAATAGAGCAATGGACAAGGAAAGAAACAGGATTGTAACAATATTTTCATCAAGAATCTAGGAAAGCTGAAGTTTAAAGAAGATGTCAAAGCTTTACATCTCATCAAAGATTCTATCAAATCTTGAATATGAACAGTAAGAAGGAGTGTTGAGATTTGTGATTTCACTTATTTTATCTTCTTATCAACATCATGAATACTCATGGCATGTTACATGATAGGAGTCTAGAATGATATATGACATTGGCCAATTACACTATTCATATTACAAGAGATGACATCATGCTGACTGATATCTCACTAATCATGATGTCATAGTTACATCATATCTACTGTGGGTGGCATGCTTAATATGTTATAATCCTTAGTATGGAGACACTTGTCATCCATATTCATGTAAGCACATTCCATCACATTCTATACCATTCTATGGTCTGTGCACCTATTACTTGATTTAGTAGTAGAGTCAATAGTGATATACAAAATAGCTATCACTATATAAGACCAGGAGTTAGTTCTGGTAAAATAATGATTCAGACAGTTCTCTGGCTTACTCTTTATCATCCTCACCTCATAAGTCTATCTAGTCAAGTACCTTGTGATTATTATCAAAGGTACTTTGAACTGCACTCTTGTCTACAACCAGTTATCTACAGTGAGTATCTCCCACTGCTTATATTTCTTGTCTATCTCTGCTTGGAATACTTCTTGTTTCATTTAAATTCTGAAACATGAGAGAACACTATGGAATCTGATAAGTAATATGGAACTATGAGATTGATATGAGAGAATCAATCAAGAAGTAAGTGTGTTATGATTCTTTATCTATAGTCACATCTACTACTTGTTAAGCTTGGCCTGGGTAGAGACAAGTAAAGCCCTTCAGTGATATTAGAGATGACATAGGATGAGGAGTCATGCTAAGATTGTAATGACAATGAGAGTTCAATGACACCTTATGTTATGCCTAGCACTATGATACCTTGCGTGAAACATGAGGTAGCAAGTTCTTGATACTAGAAGTAACAGACTCAAGAGAGATTCTACCAAAGGGAGGAGCTCACGAAGAGTCGCAATGTCCTTTGATAAAACTTAGATTGGGCTAAGCGAATGATGACTGAATAGATTCAAAGTAGGGAACCGTTACATGATGCTATCCTACAGTTTAAGTAGTGATAGATGATTTACTCTAGGGCCAGCCATAGAAAGATAAAACAGATAAGAGGGAGACTGCAGATTAGTCAATTCACAGTAGAAGTGAAAGGAAAGCTATGGAAGGAATATGAATCATTGGAGACTATGACATTAATATAAGAGAATCAATGGAGGAGTTAGCATCCAAGACAAGAGCTCAGAGAAGGATAAGCTATGGATGTAAAGGCAAGATGACAAGCAGAAAATGGGACCAAGTGTTGTATGTTATACCGAAGGTAATGGCAGATTGCATATAGATAATAAGGGCGAGAGAAGCATTGAAGAAAAGAATTGTAACATTTTATGATGAGTAAGGACTTAAGCAAGATAAATGATACTACCAACAGGTAGCCTAGAGGTTTCAGAAGTGTTCAATCAATGAGGAGGATGAAGACTCAAAGAGATAAGATGAAGGAGCTAGATTGAGCAAGCTATTAAAATACAAATGATGGTATCTAAAGGAAGCTCTAGCTTAGAGAAAAGAAGAGGGGATAGCAACAACTTATATAGTAAAGAGTGATTCACTGAGTAAGCAAATCATGTAAGTGGATAGAAGGTCATGGAATATAGAAGAAGAATATCCATGACTATAAAGATACTTATGTGATCATGAGGGCACTTGCATGATAGGTAAGCAGTGAAAGAGAAAAAGAATACACATGATGGATAAGTCTGAGATAAGTCATAACACTACTGATACTTTGCTTCTTGCAGACTATTCAGTTCAGAATCCTTTAGTCTGAATATCTATCTTTTCTTCTTTTCATCTCTCCTTATGTGCCTTAACTAGTGACCTGAAACAACTCTAATTGCACTAGGCTTTCAGGTTACCACTAGGAGGCTTAGACTAAGAGTCAAATGAGAAGTAGGGGAAAACCCAAGAGGATCTGACTGAGAATCCCTTGGTCATTGATTCAGATCCTTATATACCTAAGTACATGTTTGTCCCTATTTGGTCCATTATCCAAATATGTACATGAACAGCCATATGACTATGAAGTGGGGATTAATAATATGAGGTGTAATGAATCAGAATGAAAGCAAAGCATAGCAATACATAGCCATAGGGTAAAGGGTAGTGGTAATGAAATACATGAGGCATAGAAATGGAAGCATACAAATAAGATTAAGTTCTGTCATTTAAAGTTCAATTAGTTCAGATGCATAAAAGTCATAAGTCACAGAGTGTCAAGCACTGTGCTGTCATGAATGTGTGAAGTATCAATGGAGTTTAGGGTAGGTATTGTTCAGACTTAGCAGATGTAAGGATGGATGAGACACAGTTTGGGGTAATTGATTTGAGCAGCAAGTCTAGTGACAAGTGTTAGATCTATGCAGTGTAGTTTAACCTCATTGTGAAGGAGCATGAATTGGAGTTTGAATAACTTAGTATGTTGCAAAAAGAGTGTTTGTAACATGACCCTTCATCAGCAAATTCCAAGTTAGCTGCACAATACTGAAACAACTACGAGCTAATGAACAACCCTATACAGGATTGTGCAAGTAGGAATCCAAAAGATAGAAAGAAAGTAGCAGATGGGTCGAATCAAGGAGCTCCCCACTTGTAGTGATGAGACTCAAAAGAACTTGATTGGAGACTTTGCGTCCAAGTCTCAGGTTTATATACTACATGGATGTGTATATCTATTTGTACATATTTGGCTATGTAAATAGTCTGTTTAAGAAACATATATCCATAAAAGGTAATGATGCTGTGCGTGACAAGTCCTTGTGACTCGGAACATATCCGTGCATAGGTTTGTGGTGTTGACGGTAATTAAGTACATGCTGCACATACATTGTGTGGGAGAATGGAAGTAAAGAATCATGGTGGACACGTTGTCCATTATTGTTGTGAGAATAGAAGTCAAGGGACTTCTACATGGAGATTAAAGAGAAGCATGATTGTTAACGGTAGTGGGTCAAGGGTTTGTTACCCTTGATACGTGACTTGACTTGGAGAAATAAAGTGAGTGTGCTTAGTAAGCTGCTTAGTCAGCAAGCTTAGTCATTGTTCATATAAGAAAATGTTAAGTCCCGAAGGACAGGTATTGCATTAGGCAGTGTTTGTAACAAATACTGTGAGATACTATACAGTATGTGTTAGTTGCCACAGAGTGACAGAAAGGTCCTTCTCTGTACAGAGAACTAAAAGTGCTTAAAATTAGTTTATTTTCATTGTACTACAATTTTATCCTAGCAAAACTATACTATAAAAGTCTGTGATGGTCTGTAATAGCCTGTGGCTCTGTGAGCTCTATATCTAACTAGGTAATTTGCTGATGTCTAAAACTGTTCTTTTTCTTTTCCAGATGGTGTAGGAGCTTGATGCTCTCTACATTAGTAGCATCGGTTTTTCCCACTTTCAGATCACTCTAGGTTCACTTGTATCCATTATACAAACATCTATCCTGTCCTGTGTTCATTGAAGGCTAATCCACCCCTATTCATGTATCCATATCTGGACTAACTATCCAGTTATGCTATCTGCTTTATCTAGTATCTGACTTATCTCAGGACTAGCAACTGAGATGGTTAGTACATTACCATAGTTCTAATGTTGCAATACTTATTTCTATTATTTCTATCCCACCTGTCAATACATTGACATTGACATATGTTTTACCTTTTTCTGACAGTACTGGAAAATACTTAGACTATAAATCTCTATACCTGCCTTGTGCAATACACCTTTTATTTGGATCACTGTCCATCAATCTCATCTTCATTCATCATCATTGTCATTATTGCTTGTCTTAATCTGGTCCTTGTTCTAGACCAGTTTTCATTTAATCTACTTTGCTTTCAATCCAGAATCAACCAGATTGACCCTTCTGGTGCTGAGCTTATATGTAGTTACCCCTCCTCATCTATCTACCTTTGCTGAATCCTTCTAGAAATGAGCATAGCTTGCTTCCTTTACCTCTTCCTTGTGATAGACTCTTTGAGAACTTACTCTATCACACCATCTATCTTTTTTATAATGGTTGGAGTTCTGTAATATGTGTGCAATGGTATTAAATATTCTCTTTCAAATCCAGCTTTATTTATGCTGGATTCATCATTCAAATTACTACATTAATTCTCTCATATTTCATGATATTCTATTTTCCTCTTATTTAAGCTAAATCATCTATCACTATTTAGAGAAAGTCTCTTGTAGTCATAGTTGTCTATTCTTGACCTTCTGAATTCTATCTGATTTTTTCTCTACTTGTTCTTCGCCCTCAGCTCATAACATTGCATTGAAATCCAAGCTACTCTTCTTAAACATGCTTGCTCTAGTTATAGCCCATAGTTTGAATCTTTATTGATACAACTAAATTGTCAGCCATTCTAGTCTTGTACATCAGATAGATATATGTAACAAAGTGTTTGTGGTAAAGAGAAGAAATGAAATAGAAAGAGATGACTTGCTCAGAAGCTTTGTCAAAGAAGAACCAGTTGTGGATATAGAGAAGAAATGATAAGTAAAAAGCTAGTAAATGTATTGTAGGTTATTCCCAAGAGAATGGTAGGTTGTGTGAAAGTTAAAAGAGTAATTGATGAAAAGAGGAAAAGAATTGTAACATTACCCCTTTTGTACAATTGAAATCCTAGTTTGATAAATATTAACTCCATGCTATATTGGAGAAGAAGATTAGGAGCATTGGCCATAAATGTCCAGTGCTTGTTTTGGAGATAGATGGTTAAATAGACAGTCATCAGCAATATGCTCAGATTGATTACAAAGTACATAAGAGCAGATGGGACATGAAATAATCCTAAACCCCTGAGGCATAGCCATCAAGAGGCAATAGTAATTGCCCAAGGTAAGTGTCTTGTTAACCTTGTGGTATCCTTTATCAAGGCAGTCTTGACCTAGCTAGCTTATGCTAGAGAACCAGAGTTATGGAGTGATAATAGATCTTATTGTTAATAGGAGACAACTCCAGAAGAACTTGGTTAGAGTCTCCTGGCTCTACATGGGTTGTATATATATACTCTACTAGTGTTTGTATCTATAGACACCTTATCTAGAGATATCCTGTATAGTCCATGAGTTTACAATGCATATCTAATAAGTAAGAATGGAAGAGAAGCATAAACATACACATAAGGTGTGGATCTAATGTGAATAAGAAGCATAGATGTGGTAGAATGGAAGACATAGCCTTATGCCTCAAGCATCAGGTGTGGTTCATCTATGATCATGACTCATAAGAATAGAGGTCATGATGATCATGAAGTGTGACTTTATCAAGAGTAATAATCATGAAGTCATGAAATGGTGAAATGGTGAAATGTGACCAAGTGCACATGTGAAGATGTGAAGATGTGAAAATAAAGAGTAATCAGTAAAACCAGTACTGATAAGATAAAGACTTAGGGAATGAATATCAGTATTCTTAGTCCATATTCATAGTGCTTGTAGCTTCAGTAATCGTAATGCACTATAGCATAAAGTGCACCTGTAACAGGACAGGTGTGATCTGAGTGTCCCCATCAACTACAAAAGCTATATTAGATTGTAGGAGCTCAATGCTCTCTACATTTGTAGCATTAGTTTTTTCCACTTTCAGGTCACTCTAGGTTCACTTGTGTCCATTATGCAAATGTCCATCCTATCCTATATTTGTCAAAGGCTGATCCATCTCTATTCATATGTATCTGATTCTACATATCTGTACCTGGACTAACTATTCAGTTACACTATCTGCTCTACCTAGTATTCAACTTATCTCAGAACTAGCAACTGAGATGGTTAGTACATTATCATATGTTTTCTTATGTCCTGATGTCACAACATTTATTTCTATCATTTCTATCTCATCTCTCAATACTTTGACATTAACATATATTTTGTTAGACCTAGCTCTTGATGCTAGGGATAACTTCAACTCAAGTGAAGTTCTACCAAGGGAGGAGCTCACAAAGAGTCACAATGTCCTTAGTTAAACTTAATATACTAGGTGAAAATGACTAATAGATTTCAAGTGAAGAAAAGAGGCTATACATGTTTGAGCTACATTTAAATAGTGATCACTAATTGACTATAGGGCCAGCCTCAAGAAGATATAAATGAAAAAGGACTGTAGATTAACTAAGCCATAGTAGAAAGCTATAGAATGATAGAGAATTGTATGAGTCATTGAAACTACAAAGCTGATGTAAGAGAATTAGCTGAGAAGTAAGCATTCTTGACAAATGAGAGAAAGAGAGAATAAAATAGGACAACTCACCATAGAGCTAATTCATAGTAATACTATTTGTAGATTCAAGGGAGAAACAATAAGTAGAAAGTGGATCCAAGTAGTATAGGTTATTCTCAAAAGGATGGTAGGTTGTGTGAAACAGAGTAGAGCAATAGAAGACAAAAGAAAAAAGATTGTAACAGTCCTTATATACCTAAGTACATGTTTGTCTCTATTTGATCTGTTATTCAAATGTAGTTGTGAACAGCCATAAGGCTGTAAAGTGAAAATTAAAGAGGTGAGGTAAATATAAGGTGTGGCAGATTAAATGGAAGAGAAGCATAGAAGCATATAGTTATAAAATAGAAGTAGCAGTAATTAAATGCATGAGGCATAGAAGAAAAGTGTACATATAAGGTTAAGTTCTATTGTTTAG